>WESZ01000351.1:0-15217 GCA_011033785.1 Fusarium cf. falciforme | reverse complement strand
TTTTATTTATTTTATTTATTTTATTTATTTTATTTATTTTATTTATTTTATTTATTTTATTTATTTTATTTATTTTATTTATTTTAGTTTTTTAATATTAAATATTTTAATATATTTAAAAATATTTATAATTAAAAAATAAAATATTTAATTAAATACTTTATAACTTATATATTAAAAATTAAGTAAGATTAATAATAAAATAATATATTTTATTAGATAAAAAAACTACCTAGACTTAAAAAATATATAAAAACTACTAAAGTACCTTATAGGTATATAGCGCTTTTTAAAGAATTTTTATTAATAATAAATAAAAATAAAATAAACTTAGAGATAATGCTTTAATTAATAACCCTATAATCCTTTAATAATTAAACCTTAGATAAAGCCCTAGCCTTCTTATTATAGTATTTTATCTCTTCTAGCTTATTTAAATCCTTATAACTATAATAAATTATTTAAATAGCCTTTTTATAAAAATATTTCTCTTAATAATAAAGCTATTATAAATAAGATAAGGCCTTTAATAAATTAATCTTAGATTTTTTTTATATTCCTTAAGATAATTCTTTATATAGGATATTTAAGTAATTATAAATATATTAAAATATAATTATTACTAAAAGAACTAATTAATCTATAAGCTTAAAAAGAAATACTTTTAAAATTATAATTTAAGTATTTTATATTAATATAAAAATTATAATATTATTTTCTTTTTATTATTATATAAAAATTATAATTAATATAAAAATATATAAAATATTAAGGGATCTTAAAGTTAAACTTATTAATTAAATAAAAAAGATTATTATAATATATAATAGCTAATTTAGATTAAGAATATAATTTAATATTATATTAATAAAAAAGAATTTTTATAAATTTAAGTTATTTATAATAATACTGAGTAATTAAAACTAGCCTTAGGGATAAGATTAATAAAAAAAAGCCTTATAATATAACTATAATAAAATATATAGTAATAATACTTAATAAAATCTAGCTATTACTTAAAACTAGCCTATCTTAACTTATTTAAGATATAAGTTAAATATAATTAGTTTAACTCTCTTTAATATATAAATTAAATAAGATTAAGTTAACTTAAATTAATACTATTTAACTTAAGGGATATAAATAATATATAAGATATACTTATTATATTTTCTTATATAATAGCTACCTTAACTATTAATATAACTTAGTTATACTTAATACCCTTAAGTATATTACTAGATATAATATTATTATACCCTTTAAGGCTATATAATATACTCCTTTATTAATATCAACCTAGCATAACTGGTTTATCCCTTAGGAATACCTTCTTATTATACTAGGGACTTTAAAAAAAGGTAAAAAAGCTTAAAGTAAATATAATAAAAATAAGAAAAAAGACAGCAAGTAATAAATATCCCTTTATATTAATAAATATAAATAACTTAGTATTAATATATTAAAACTAAGGCATTTAAAAAGAAATAAAAGAGCTTAATATAAATATAATAAAAATAAGAAAAAAAGTATTAAGAAAGAAATATTTTAATACATTAATAAGTATAAATAATTTAGTATTAATATATTTAAATTAAAGACCCTAAAAAGAAGTAAAAGAGCTTAAGGTAAATATAATAGAGATAAATAAAAGGGTATTAAGTAATAAATATCTTAATATATTAATAAGTATAGCTAATTTAGTTATTACCTAGAAAGATAATAGCTAGAACTAAGATACCTATACCCTTATATAAAACTATATAACTTTAAGATAATAGATACTTAATATAAATTATCTAGATATAAAATTATTAGTAGTAAATCTAGCTAAGTAAGAGGATACAAATAATTTACTATAGAAGGGGGATAAGTGTAAGTAGTTATTACTATAAACGCATGATACACGAATATACATAAGCTAAAGATGTTAAAAGACGATATGGTGTTCTGTGTAACTTTTAGATGAACTTTTCAATGGCAGCAATCTTGGATCGCTATTGAGGGCTAGGGAAAGCACGAAGAGGCAGAGGCAATGTACAAGCGAGATAAGGGGCCAAAGAAGGTAGTGGGGCTGTATAGAAGTCAGATGTTGAATCCAGCATTATTTGCCAAAAGAAGCCAAAGTGGCGGTACGCGTTACGCATAGTAGGAAATTTGTAAGCGTTCTTTTTACATTTGAATCAGATTCAAATTATCACAGTTCATTTCTACCCTAAGAAAACTAGGACCATTGACTGATTTCGAACCTAGAGCGTGTAGTAGACAACACAAATCAACATTCGGCAAGCCAGCGGGATTGCCTTCGATTGCGTATGATCTAACAGTGAGGGCCAGTTTTAACAACTACGGACGTCCAGCTTACTTTGAGATCAATAGATCGATAAAAAGGATAACTATGTCTACCTTGTGAGCGAACCAAATTGCGCAGGTAGCTGAGTTCGGTTGACCATCGTGCCCTAAGAACAATCTAGATGAGCGTAGTAAACACAGGCGCAAGACCGACCAGTAAGGTTTCTTGCACACACATTGACTACTGCTAGCCTACCACTAGCCTACCACTGGACGACTTTATTTCCCAAGGCGGAGTTATATGGCAACTCCATCTGTTTGCGGTATATCACATATATGATAAGAACAACACTATTATTCTTACTGGAACTAGAGATACACTCAAACCACAGGCAACGACATAGTTTTAGCGAGACCCAGTAACACTGTATGAGCCGGTCCCTTTGTCTTGTTATGGTCGCCATGTAGATGACAACCATCAGGAAGAAGGCCAATGGTGGACAGGAGCACACGCCTCACTGTTGTGTATGGCGTCACGTCGGGTACGGTAGTACTAAAAATAATATCACTAGCGAATGCACGGTTTTTCTGACCAAAAATATGCCAATCCGATTCAAGATCAGTAAAGGAGCCGAATAAAAGTCGTGGTTCCGGACTGGATCGCTCTTCGTTCAAGCTTAAGACTCCGCTGATAGAGTATCCATGTCGATTGCGACGCACGTGGACTTACTTGCTGCCCATACAATATATACGATAGATTTCAGGGTATTTTCTGATATAGATCGTAGAGTGGATAATTTTAAGACGACGGTTGCGATAAGGGTCGTAATTGTCATGGTAGCTCTGGAAAGTAATGATCTTATCTCTCACTGTGATTCTCATCTTCCACGTCAGCATCACTAAATATTAGGATAGAGGGAGCAAAAACTTGCCGCAGCTACAGCTATACGTTATCGGAACCTTCAGAGGGCATGGGGTATTACCGAGTGTTGAGCTCGCTCGAGCAGGACGATGTAGCGAAAAGTGTGCGAGAATTGTGCCCCTTACATGCTGGTCGTTGCATCACACACGTCTCGTAGCTAGCCAGAGTCTTATCTATTGTTTTTATGTTTGCTCATATTCTTCCAAAACAAGAAAGGGTCTGATATAAGAATTAGACACGTAGCCGTTTCTTCTTTGTGCCACCAATGCAGCTGTACTGGGTAGATAATTCCCTTATCGTCTCATTTTCTCCGACCTCACTATAGGCCAACACCGCTCGTTGGCAAGGCATAATCTCCGGATATACCGAATGAGCAAGTTCATGACAGTTGTTCAATTTTTGACTCCGTGTGTGACCACCCCCAACTGGTGAAATAATATCAAGACGGAAATTTCAAGTAGCACTGGCTTTTATGTTTGGTTGCGATGGGGCTCTTCATTACGCCTTTGAGCTTGGTCGCTCGTACCAACGAACCTTTCGGACCATTCGGAGGACTTGGAAGTTCTAGATGCTGTTGGTCAGGAACGCCTCAGGATTCTGCAAAGGTGTTACGACCAAGTCCTTACGTATAGACTAGCATCTAGGACGTTATGTCTTGTGGGGCTGTTCTTTTTTTGTACCTGCCAGGGGCTGAAACCAGACGCAATGGCCCCACCTTTCTCGGAAGCTCCGCGGCGCTCAGTCCAGCCTCAGCCTAGGCTCAGGACGAGCTCAGGCCAGCTCAGGTTAAAGCGGCATCAACTCAGGATCACGGGCGAGAAAGGAAAATGGAGACATCTAGATTCGTGTCGTAGTTACACTGTTATTATTTATTCCCTAGTACATTTAAATTTGCTATATTGACGAGGAGTAATATTCATACCCACAAAAATTATTATTCGTACCAGCAAGCTACAAGAGGGGTACTTTATAATTTTTGAGAAACTCTTAACTAGTTGCTCTCTTTTATAAATAATATATAAAAAAAAATATAACAAAGCCTGCTTATTGTGACGAGTGGGTGATTTCCCAAGGGATAAACAATTAGAGAAGTGGCATGCATGATGATATTATATAGGCAGCTACCTCAAGGGAAGATATCACCCTATAATACCTTAATTATCAGAACAGCGTTATAGATCTATTGCAGGATCAGCAGGTCTAGTATCTTAGCCTTGCCCCCTTAGTATAAAGATAACGAGGGAGAACGAAGAATAAGGAGGACGAACACAATGAACATAATCAATATACTCAAGATTATCCCAATATCATCTTTAATCATGAGTTTCCTAGTGATGGCGCGCTGTCTGACATAAACTGGTCGTACTGGGTTTATGTTGGCAGAGGATCAGGTTGCGTTGTACTGAGCGGTTAGGGTATCATGTCTAGAAATTTGCTCAAAGGTATTGAGTGTAACTAATTTGTATTGATAGCTGAGGTAGCTACTACATAAGAAAGTGCAAATGAGCGTGTACTATATACTATGGTGGCTCACGGGTGAGCCGTGAGCCTTGTCGTGAGTCCTGCCCGGCTCACAGGGGTACTTGCAGCTATCCCGTGAGCCGTGCGCTAAGTGGTGGTTTTTGTGGAGTGCACGTGATAGACTATTGGGTGCCAAAACGTTATATAAACCGCATTTAAGTTAATATAACTAATTAGGCTTTAATCTATCTTAGTTAGCTTTTTTTTCTATTTTTTAAAAAAGCTATTTCTTTATCTTTAAGGCGAGAGAATGTAACTTTTCTGTACATAGTATATATTGTAATCGCACCGTGAGCGGTAGTTTCCAAATGTATGTAAGCCTCACCCATTTTGAAGTACCTTGTTGGTACGACTAACAATTTGTGTTGGTAGGAATAACAACACTCATTCCAGAACTTTCAACCCCCTGTTCCGAGTTTGAACCATCTGTAGTAGCCATTTCAACAGTGCGTCCCTGTTGAGTTCCTGTCGTATTAGACCGAACACCGCTGCCATACTGATAATAATGATTTCCCTTGCTGCGTTGTGTTGTACTACTGAGGACAGGGAACAGCTTGACGAGGACCATGCGAATTATGGGGAGACAGGCGCATATGGTTCCGACGCAGATGTCGATGGTGGACCAGATGGAGGTGTCGTAGAACTCCCGCATCTTGTTGGAGGATGTGGCGAACACGCCTTCAGCAGGCAGTGGACTACCCTGGTCGGTATCAGGGCCAAAATGGGGGCCAATACAGATGTACATGCGCGCCCGGGCGGGCATATTATTGGCCGCCAATGATTCGTTATGGATTGTTAATCGCTCGGTCAGGCTTGGAGTCCGTTTCGGAGTTGTTGTTGGGATGCGCTAGTTGTGGTGCCCCTGCCGCAGAAACTGAACTTAATTCAGTGGGTGTGAGGAATCGTAGTCCATGAAGGGTTAATTGATACTAAGGATTACTTCCTAGATATAAGACGTAGCGCAAAGAGATCAAAAAGAAGGACAAGATCGATCTGCCCCTGGCTCAGGGGAAATATACAATATCACGTGCGGTAGCACGTGATACCCTTTTACAGACATCACGTTCATGTCGACGCGTGATCACGTGGGTTCGTGACAGTGGGGCTGGAAAAGAACGAAGTCGGTCCTGCTCCCCAGACTCGCTGTTCCATTACGCTTTCCTTTCCCAGAAAAGATGCCATAACACACTCTGCGGGGAAATTATAGTTAAAGCCAGCAATAGGAGCAGGCGAAACATTATGTATAGCGAATGAAATCCACAATCCTAACGCCGACAGCCTCATGCAATCGTTCCATATTTAGTCCCATCGCTCACACGAGACAGTGGCGCCTCAATGCGCCAGTCCTCTTGTGCTTTCGGTCTCGCACCGATGGTCGGATCGGCTGCTAAGCCTCACCATGTTGAAGTTGCCATCCTTTGGGGAGCTCTGGATCTCGCTGACCAAACAACTGCATAGCGCGGCTCGGATGCTCCTCCACAGCTCCTTGCAAGATCGCCACGAAGTTATGGCATAAACGGTGCAGTTAAAAAAGCCTTGCAGTGGAAGCACTATGGAAGTAAGAACTTCCAATGGTACGAGGCTCCTTCCATGTACCAAGGCGTACATTCTGTTGCACGTTGGCGGAACCCAGGTGACGAGAAGCGCGGTGAAGAAAAAGAGTGTGTACTTTGCATACGACCAGGCGGCGGTGTTGGATTCGTAAACGGCCCGGTGAATCCGAACATTGTTGCCCTGTTCCGCCCGTTGCGCCTCTAGCACTGTAGGTTGGACAACGCGGTTTTGTGTGGAAAGCTCGTCGTCCTTCTGTTGGTGCGCTTCCTCTCGCCCCACACTGGCAGATATCGGTTCGGAATACAGGCGTTCGGAGGGTGGGCAGACAGTACCGTTTTGGCCATCATTGGGCCAAGAATCAGCCTCCTCTGAAGGGATGACGACCTCTGTGGTTTTCGCGAATGAGGGAGCGTTGCCGTCAGGTAAGGATTCATCCAGAGCTCGGTTGCTAAGATAATGCAGCGATCTTCGTATTCGAAGGATCTCGTTGCCCGTGCGGATGTATATCGCGAAGATGATGACAATGGCAGTCCTAGACTCATCAGATATGACACGATGAGACAGCGATGGTCGACGGCGTACCAGACCGGGGCGTACAAAGTTGCCACCCCTGCAACCCTCCACTTCGGCGTCGCCCAGCACCACAGCCTCGCCGCACCGTAAAATCTCCCCCGTTCTGGGTCGCTTATGAAGATGAAGGTGAGTGCAGGGATGAATGGTAGGACGTAACAGCAGACTAGGTAAATGATTTCCATCTTGCGCAGCTTCTGGGCGTCGTATTTGCAATAAAAGGTGAGGTAAACGTTCAAAGCCATTGCCAAGGCCCAGTATGCATCCGCAGGCAGAAACCTAGTGTGCCGGTCAGTCAGTTGATGGCTTCTGGTCAAAAGGGCCGGCGGGTGAGCGTTACCATTGAAAGAGTAATGCCTGGAACTGACAACCAGCGGATGTCGGGGCGTGGAGAAATGAATCCGCGAGTAGAAGTCCCACGTTGGACATGATGTTGCCAAAGGACGCGTAGAATATGAGGCGATTGATGGGCTTGCGAAAACTTGGGATAGTGCAAAATGTGCTAATGACGAACAAACTGCCAAGCAAAGCTGGAATAGAACAAACCCTCTCCAGGACGTATAGTGCATGTACAGAACCAGCTGCAGAAGTCGGAGCCAGGTCTCGTATTGTAACCTCCATGGCGTTGTGGGCATCTGAAGGTCTCTCGTGTCGCGACAGCCGATATAGGTGATTGAGCGGGCTGTCACATAGGAATGACAGGGCACAAAGATTAAGTGGGTGCCAGGCATGCGCTGGCGACAAAAAGGGGGGGTTGAGAGGACGCGAGATTGTGCAGAGGCACGGAGAAATCAAGACTGGGCGGGGATGGCTTGGTCAAATACCATCAGAAGGACACCTCCTCCTCTGACGGTCTGCCAAGCGGCAAATGCATCACTGTGGTTGGACCTTTCAGCTAATTACCGTATGGGTGGGTGGAGCAGTCTGGGGTTGGGACGTTCCGAAACCTGGGGCATTGAAGAAGAACGGGGCGTATCAGTATTAGTATTAGTATTTATTACGCCCGGCAGAACGGATCTTATAGGGCCGGTGGCTACGCTAAGCTGTCTTTGCTTCCCTGCTATTCGTCTAGACCACCTGAGAGAGCCCTACTCTTCTTGCTAGCTTGTCTCTTTTCTAGCCCCGCTTACTTAACTCTACTTAATAGGCCTACTTAGAGGCTAATTTCTCTAAGTATATCTTATTTTTAATAACTAAAGCATGGTTTATTAACTTAAAGCTATTTAATATTAGTAGTTAGCTATAGCATTAGTATTTAATATATTTTATTTCTTTTTTTAGCTTAGTTTTTTTATTATTATTATAAACTTAATTACTACTTATATAATAAGTATAAAAACTACCAAGGGTTAAACTAGTTAGACTAGGTATATATTAATAGAGGGAGTTAATTATATAGTCTTAAATAAAGTATAGTATATCTAATAATATCCTTAATGATATTAAGTATAACTAAATTATATTAATAGCTATAATAGTTAAAATATAAGAAAATATAAATAAATATATATTATATACTTAGGGATATTATACTTAACTACTTAACCTATAAGCCTTAATTAAGGTAATTATATAAGTAATTATAATAATTAAGAAGGTTATAATTAAAATTACTTAGCGCTAAGGGTAATTACTTATTTAATAAATAAGAAAATTATAAAGGGCTTTTATATATATTATATATATATATTAAGCTATAATATAATATCTTTTTTTTATTAGTTTTATTTTTAAGGCTTTTAAAATTAGCTATTATATATTTCTTTTAAGTTATTAAATATTTTTATAAATATTTTTTTATATTATTAAAAATAAATTATTATAAAATAATAACTAGCTATATAATATTAGTATTTATTTAAATTTATTAAAATAATAAGTTTTAAAATTATATTTTAGTTTTATTATACTTAGAAGTATTAATAATATAAAATAGTTTAGGGTAGTTTTTATTATTTTAAGTATATATATTATAGCTATTTTTATAAGAATATAAGTATATCAATATCTATTAATAACTATAGCTTTTTATATTTTTCTTTTAATCTTTTATTAATATCTAATAGTATTATACCTAGTAATTAAAAAGTATTACTTAAGGCTTAAAAAAAAGAAAATTAAAAAGGAATTAATTACTTTATAATACTAAGTAAATAATTAATTATTATATATTATTATTTAACTTTATACTACCTAAAATAAGAATTAAAATATTATAATTAATATCTTAGTAATTTTAATAATAAAGGCTTTATACCTAAAGCTAGAGGTCTTAATAGGCTTAAATTAATAAGGTTTATNATAATTATTAATAGCTTTAATAATACGCTAAAGCTAGCTCTATTTATAATAAATAGCTTATATCTTAATTAACTAAAGAGGTTAAAATCTAATCCCTTTATAAAATAGCTTTCCCCTCTAATACTAACCTTTTAATCGCTCTTATAATTCTTAACTACTTAAAGAGGTTAAAATTACTTTTATTATCTATATAAGAGGAGGTTTAACTATAACTAATAATAACTACTATGATTAATTAATTAATTAATAATATATTAAAGAGATTATAATAGCTACCTTTTATAGGGACCTTTAACTAAATAATTAAAGTAATATAACTAATAGCTATTAGTATATCTTTTAATATAACTAAGATAACCTTATTAAGGAGGTTTATAAGCTTTATAAGGATATAAAGAATATATATAATAAGCTATAAGTAATAATATTAAATAATAGCCTTAAGAGTATTAAAATAAGTATATAATATAATAAACTAATATTAATTAAACTTATAATCTTTAATTATAATATTTTTCTTTTACTTAGCCTTATTTTTACCTAATTATAATATTAATAAAAGGTTTAATTTTATTAAAAAAAAACTTTTTTTATTAAAAGCTTTTAAAAAGAAATTAAAAAAAAAAGAAAATCTTATTAATAAATATATTAAATTCCTTAAGGACTTATAAAATAATAAGTAATATAAAATATAAGTTATAATACTTATAATAACTATAAAGACTTTTTATACTACTAAATAAGAGGATTAAAAAAGTCTTATTATAGCTAGCTAAGATCTAGCTATATAGCTATAGGCATAACTATATTAAGAAATAAGGATTATTAGTATTATAGGTTTTAAAGGGCTTAATTCCTAGAATTAGCATTAGAGTTTAAACCTAAAAAGAGTTAATACTAGGGCTTAGCGCTAGACTTAGTAATATATAAAAGTTTATAGGTTTAATTAATTAAACCTATTTAATTAAATATATAATATATATATCTTAGCTTATATAAATATATAAATAATAATAGTTTTAATAATAATTTAAATAATAAATAAAAATAATTATATATTAACTTATATTATTAATTATTAAAAATAAAAGGCTTTAAGAAATAAATACAATATATAAAATAGTAAGCCTTAATAGCTAGATTAGTATAAAAATATAAATTAAAGGTAGGTCTCTATTATATATAAGACTTTAACTTGCCGAGCCTTTTATAGTAGCTCGGCTATAAAGCTTTTAAGAGGTCTCTATATATATAATAATTAGCTAGGGTTACCCTAATTAGTTAGTAGATTTAATAGCTACCTTATATCCTTATAATTACTTTCCCTTTAGAGATCTTAGTCCCTAAGATCTTTAAGTAAATAAAAAAGCTTTAAATAATTCCTTTAAATTCCTTAGTCTATAAATAAAGCCTTAATAAAAGTTCTTTATTATATTACCTTAAATATTTAAGATTTATTTTTATTTCCCTTTTAATATAATATAAATACTTAAAATACTTTATTAGTTTTTTAATATTATTAGCTTTATTAAAGCCTTATTTGTATTTTAGCTTATTAATACTTATTAAATAAATAATATTTATTACTTAATATATTTTATTTTAATTCTTTTTATAAAATAATATTTTATTTTTTAATTAAAATTCCTTTATATATTTTATTTCTTCTTAATAATATATTAGCTTTTTTTTTTATAATATTTATTATTAATATTATTATTTATATTTTTAGGCCTTATTATATATTTAATAATAATATTAATTTTATTAATTAATAAGCTAATAATTATTTATATTTTAATTATTTTACTTATATTTATAAAAATATTTACTTAATATATATTATTAATATTAATAATATTATTTATATTTATTATAATTATTATACCTAGAGATATAATATTATAAGTTTTTTTAGCTAATTTATTAGCTTTATATTATTAACCTTNTTACTTAATATATATTATTAATATTAATAATATTATTTATATTTATTATAATTATTATACCTAGAGATATAATATTATAAGTTTTTTTAGCTAATTTATTAGCTTTATATTATTAACCTTTAGCCTAGATTTCTAATAAGCTCCTTAGTATTACTTAGTAATATTAAAACTTTTATATTACTCTTTAGGAATATTACTTAAATAATATTAATCTTTTAGTAAATATTAACTTAATAACCTTTTATATTAATATTTAGCGCTATATTATTACCCTTAATAATTATAATATTACTTAAAATAATATTAAAGATTAATATATTAACTTAACTAAAAATACTAATAATTAAATAATAGCTAGCTATTAGCTTACTAAGCTTATTTTTACCTATAAGCTCTAATTTATTTATATTTTTATAAATATAAATTTTTTTTTTTTTTACTTTATATTCCTTATTAACTTAATATATAAGCCTAAGTCTATATTAATAAGACTAAGATTTATAGTTTTATTAATATTACTTAGCTTACCTATACCTATAATAATACTAAGTCTTATTTTTTCTATTATGCGCTAATTTGCCTTTAATTTACTAAGATTATAGCTATCCCTAATAAGGGGAAAGCTTATTTTTTTTATTATAATTTACCTTAGCTACTTATTATATATACTCTTATTAATATTTTAGCTAATATTCTTATTATTATTTATATTATAATATATATTAGTATTTCTTTTATTCCTTATAATATAAAATATCTTATTAATAATAATAATAATTATAATAATAATAATAATAATAGCTTTAATAATAACTTATTACTTATTTCTCTTATTCCTAAGAGAGCTTATATTACTTATACTTTTACTTATAGTAAGGCTAAGGCTAAGAGTAAGGGCTTAATAAACCCTAGGCTTATTAGTAATAATAAGTCTAATATTAGTCTTTTTAACCCTTAAGTAATTATTTATAATTATAGTTTTTATTCTCTATAATTTATACTTTATAGTTTTTAGCTTATACTTAATAATAACTTAATAATAATTATCTTTTTATAGTTTTATTAAGTTATAATTTTTATTATTTATTTTTTTTATTTAAGTCTTTTTTATAATTAATACTTTTATTTTCTTATAAATATTTTAGCTAAGTATTAATTAGCTATTATCTTATTTCTTATAACTTCTTTTTATAACCTTATAATACTTTTTAATTATTACTTTTATATTTTCTAAGTAATAATTAAGCTTTAAAGTATTATACTTTATTAGCTAATTTTTTTATTTAATAAGGTAAAATAATACTTTATTAATAAGCTTATAGTTTATTATTTTTTTATCTCTTACTTATTAGGCTTAGTCTTAAGCTCTAATAAAGCTTTTAGTATTATAATATTATTTCACTAATTATTTTATAGTTTAAGGTATAATATATAAAATATATTATATATATATTAATAGATTTCTAATAGCTTTATAATATAAGCTTATTTATTATACTTTATAAGGATTTTTATTTTAATAAATCTTAAGATTAATTTAAGGTATTTAAACTTTTAATTCTTTATAGATACTTTAATATATTATCCCTAATAATATACTTATAACTTATATTTTATATTATAATATTTAAATTAAGATTTTAAAATATAATATTAATAATCCCTTATTAGCTTATATATTTAATTAAATATCTCTAAGCGCTTAATAATATCTTAGATATTTATTTTTATTTCTAAGGGGATATATTTAATATACCTTAGGTAATACTTATATAATACCTTATTAAGAGAGACCCTAATTATTAAATATTAGCTATTATTATATATAAAAGTAGCCTCTAAGAGTTATATTACTTAATAAATAGGCTTATTTTTTATATATACTCTTAGGTATTTCTCTAAGGTCTAATATGTTTATATTATTTACTTATTTATCTATAAATAATAAGTAATTAATAATTAATAAAATATTATTTTTTTTTATTAAATTTATTTAAAATTTATTAATAATAAATTTATTTTTATTACTTATAATACCTTTAAGTATATTAAAATAACTTTTTATATATTAATATAATAATACTACTAGGCCTATAGCTTTAAGCTTTTTTATAATTAAGATAAATATTATATACTTTATTATATAATATATAATAATTAATATAATATTATAGCTTTTATTATTATTATATATATTTTTTAATAAGCTAATTATAAAATTAAAACTAATTTCTTAAAATACATATAATAAAAGTAATAATAATTAAAATTTATTATATAGCTTNTTATTATATAATATATAATAATTAATATAATATTATAGCTTTTATTATTATTATATATATTTTTTAATAAGCTAATTATAAAATTAAAACTAATTTCTTAAAATACATATAATAAAAGTAATAATAATTAAAATTTATTATATAGCTTATACCTTAATATATAAATACCTAAATATATTAAGTAACTCTTAATATACTTATAGATATTATTTATTATACTTAGCTAATAGAATTTCTTTTTTATTAAGTCTAAGGTCTTTTAAATATTTATATATCTTACTCTTAGATTATTATAATATTAATAAAATATCTTTAACCTTAAGGCTTTTTACTTTAAGATAATTAATTAATTCTTATATTATAATAATCTAAGTCTATTAATAATATAGCCCTTATATTTACTAATAATCTTATATACCTTATTTTTTAGCTTTTTATATTATTAATCTAGCTTTATAATTCCTTAATAAATACTTTAAGCTTTTTAAAGGGTAATAAAAGAAATATTATTTTACCCTCTATAAGTTATTTTATAATAAGACATAAGATATATTACTCTAAAATAATAACCCTAGCTATAAGTAATTCCCTAGAGACTTAATTAGAGCTCTTTACCTTCTAAGTAATTTATAATATAATAATCTCTTCTTACTTAGCTTTTTAGCGCCTAGTAATAACTATAAATATAATATAATAAGTATTACTCTTTAATATATACTTATTATAAGGGATAAGGCCCTTTATTATTACTTTAATAATATATATATATATATAATTATAACTTAGGTCTTATTCTTAAGGCTAATAATAATATATTAAAGCTCTAATAATAATTTATATATAAAAGCTAATTTCTTAATTAATATAAGAAATATATTTTTATATATTATTTCTCTTTTTATATAATTTAGCTACTTTAATAAATTATTAATAAGGTTTTTACTTTTAGGCTAATATTAAATATTAAAATTAAAAATAAAAAATTTATAAACTTATCTTATTAATTTACCTCTTAATTCTTTTAATAATATTTTTATAATACTTATAAGAGCTTAATAATTAATAAAAATTAAGAATTTCTTTAAGAGGCCTTATAAATAATAATTTTAGTATTTAAGGCTATTAATTATAGCTAATAACTCTTATTACCTTATAGCCTAATATTATTTTATATCTTAAAGCTTTTATAACAAATAGGTAATAAATTACTATTAAGAGTCTATTAATTAAGTAAAAATACCTAAGATTACTTTAATTAATATATCTATTTTAACCTTAATTAGCCTTAATAAGTCTTAATAATAAAAGATAATTATAAAATAAAAGGTATATTTTAGGCTTTTAAAGGTATTATTAGCCTCTATAGGCTAGCTAAAATCTCTAGTTTTTTTTTTATTTTTATTACCTTTTAGTTATTTTATTAAAAGGCTTATTATTACTAAGTAATATATAATAAACTTTTAATAAAAGTTATAAAATCCTAAGAAGACTTATATATCTCTAAAAGAGGTTAATATTAATTATTTCTTAATTAAGTTAATATATAAGGGTTTTATTTAAATACTTTTTTATATAATAATA
The DNA here is from genome assembly GCA_011033785.1 of Fusarium cf. falciforme. Taxonomy (NCBI): domain Eukaryota; kingdom Fungi; phylum Ascomycota; class Sordariomycetes; order Hypocreales; family Nectriaceae; genus Fusarium; species Fusarium cf. falciforme. The sequence continues at coordinate 242 of WESZ01000351.1, read as the reverse complement.
TATTTAAAAAACTTAATATTTTATTAATAAAAGTTATATTTAAATAGCTTTTTATAAAGCTATGTTTTAGTAAGCTATTATAAAACCTCTTATAAGTAATAAGTATATTTTTTCTTAGTCTAAGAATATATAAAGATATTATTTATATATAAGATATAATATATATTAAGTAAATTAATAAGTAATTAATAAATATATATTTAAAAAATAATTAATATATTTATTAATTTAAATAATATAAT
>WESZ01000349.1:0-15321 GCA_011033785.1 Fusarium cf. falciforme | reverse complement strand
ATACTCTATAAGCTATATCTTTAGTTAGAAGAAAAACCCCCGGGCAGACTAGCTTAGATAGTAAATACTAACCCCAACCATAACCCTAAGTCACCGTCCGAAAAGGGAAAAAGGGCATTATCTCAGAGCAGAAGACACCAGGGATGGGACGGTGCCGTGGGGGTTGATCTTGAGATATTCTGGCGCAAAGTTCTCCGCGGCAGCTGAGAAATGTGAGTATCGATCCCAACTTGAAGGTGTTGAAGCGTACCCAAGTTTATTTCCTTGACTTCGTAGTCATCTGCAGAGAATCCTTTCTCTGTCAAGGCAAGATGGGCAACGCCCGCCCACTGCGAGCCGACAAACGAGTAGAGAGTGAGCTGGTGCGAGGGTCAGGTTTGTTTAATTCTACCTGTTCTTTTGAGAGGGGAAAAACCTTTGGAGCCATTGCAATTGTTGCAAAGGGGTTGAATTGTGACGCAGGCTCTACGGGGCTGTGAAGTTTGCGTTTCCAGTAAACGTTCCGCTGCAACACAGCATTTTATACACTTTGATTGCCAAGATGTCTATTTTCAACATCACACTGATTCCACATGCACACTGCAGCATCAAAAGATTGCTGCAGTCGCCCCGAGTCTACTCAGGTTGGATATTGAATGTAGTCGGCTTGCCAAGACAACTCATCGTAACCCCAAGCCAGTCCTTCGCGAGTACAGTGTAATACATGTGACAGTTGTAAACAATCACCTCATTCAATAAACACAGATTCCAAAGTCTCATTAAACTTCTATTGTGTTTGATCTGCAGCTCGCTTGTGTCCAAGCCATAAGCAGGACGCGGGTGAGATCTTAGTGCGCATTGGCTTTGGAATCATTCAGGGTTCAGCCTATGAGTTTAAATATTTTACGTAACTGAAACCGAAAATTGCTTGTGGCTTTGGAATTTGATGCCGGTCAACAATCTGGGGCAAGCAATTCAGGACAATGAGATGGAATCATCCCTTTATTTGGCTTGAATGGTACGGGGTTAATGGAAAAAAGAATTAATGAGGATGAAACTGCCGATTTTTGGGCATGGGAAGGAATCTTGAGGTGTTCTGTGGAGGTTTTCTGAATAGCATCAACGTGGCGGGCTCCAAGCCGACGCCCAGGCTGTAACTGCGTCGCGAGGAGACTACCCTGCGAAATACCAGTCAATGATTGAAACGCAACATCGAAGATACCCGAGAGACTGAATCCTCGTGTGCAGCGAACTTGACATTGATCGCTCGCTAGAACCATGCAATAAACACGACGACGTGGATCGCTTGAGGCTTGCCCAAGCTCAGCTGAACCCTGCAGCCGCTATCCCTGTCACCTTTGGAATCACTCCAGGGGCTTGAAACTCCTGCCGCAGGAAATACCTCCTAGATGAGGCACAGTCTGGGGTCCAGTAGGGCTGAGATCGCCCGGGAAATCGGCACAGAATAATAGTTCGACTTCACATCAAGGGGCTAAACCTGCTCAGCCTCTTCCCGCAAGCCGAGATGCCTTGCTGCGGAGGTGATGGCTTCAACGTAATTAGTTGATGCGTCGTAATTCTTTGGGCTTGAAGGGGAGTTGTTGGATTGTATAAAGAGTAATGAAGAGCGCTCAGGACAGAACCATCAACAGCTTCACCATCACAACAACCACCACAACTCTTATTTCAACACATTCTTTCAACATCTCTACCACACCAGCCATCAAAATGCGTGTCCTCAACCTCGCCTCTCTCACCCTCGCTGCCATCTCCGGCATCGAAGCCCGTGCCAGCATCGACATTCGTGTCCAAGGCGGTTCAGCCAAGAACGCAGCTGGCGCCGTCTTTGCCATGACCAATGAGCCCACCGGAAACCGAGTCATTGCTTTCTCTCGCAACGGCGATGGTTCTTTGACTCAGACCAAGGCGTACCTTACTGGTGGGCGGGGTCAGGGTGTTGACTTTGATACTCAGGGTGGTCTTCAGCTGGATGCCAAGAACAAGTATCTTTATGCTGTCAACCCGGCTGATGATCTGATCACTGTTTTTGCTGTTGATGGCTCGTCTCTCACCAAGGTCCAGACCATCTACGGAGGCGACCAGCCTCTTAGCATCGCCCTGAGCAAGAGCGGATATGCCTACTCCCTCACTGGCTCCGTTGCCTCGACTGGCATCTTTGGCTTCAAGGTCGACAGCAAGACCGGAAAGCTCTCTCCTCTCACCAATGAGACTATCCCACTCAGTACCCCTATCGGTGTCCCTGGTGTCGTCGCTTTTGCCCCTGATGGCCGATCCCTGATTGTCACCAACAAGGTTGGTAGCACCATTGACGTCTTTTCGATCGATGAGAAGGGCCAAGCCAGCTTTGCCCCTGTCACTACCATGGCCTCCAGTGGTCTTCGACCCTTTGGCGCTGTTTTCAACAACGAGAGCACCTTGTACGTCGTCGAGTCCGGTCTGCCCGCCTTCAAGAACAGCGCTCTGTCCACCTACCGCCTCAACGGTGGAGAGGTCCCCAGCTTGACCGCCGTCACCAAGGCCGAGCGAAACGACCAGACCGATGCCTGCTGGGTTGTCGTCACTCCCAACAACCGCTACGCCTACACTGCCAACTTTGTCTCCAACTCTATCTCTAGCTACGCCATCTTCAACAATGGAACCACCTCCCTGATCGAAGGTGAGGCCGCTCTCCCGGGTGATGGCTCCGAGCCTGTCGATCTTGCCCTCAGCAGCGACGGCATGTACCTTTACAACCTCCTCCGAGGCGCTGGCGCCGTTGTCGCTTACGAGATCAAGGAGGATGGTTCGCTGCAGCAGGTTGGTGAGATGTTTGGAAAGGGCATGGGTCTCATGCCTGGACTTGGTAATTCTGGCCTTGCTGCCTTTTAAAGGGCTGGCAAAATGACTCTTGAAGCATAGACTGGGCAGTAAACAGATGCCCATTTACCCGACTAGTATCTTTCTTTGCCTGTATTATAGTTATCGCACTTAGACCTTGCACTTGGTTGTGTCATGACACATCTTGTTGGTACACACATTAGAGGCTTCATATTTCATAACTATCCTAACTAGACTACTCATCTGTGCATCATCTCTAAATTACTCTTCAGGCTTGGGGAAGAGGTCCTTATACTGAAGAAGGGTCTCCCGGAAAGGCACTGGCTTCCGACCCGTCAGCTTCTCAACATTATCGGTCGTCTTGGCCATGTGTCCTTCAGCAACCATCTCGCCACAGCACATCAAATCGCCAATGCACAGCTTCATGGGCAACTGGGAAAAGTCACCAAAGAAGTCGGTAGGCAGCCCATGGTCCAGCCACCACTGCTTCAGCTCGTCATCTGGCATGTCCACGAGCTCTCCCTTATAACCAGTCTGGCTGCACATCCAGTCAAAGACTTCCTGGTTTGTGACAGCCTCAGGGCCAGTAATGTCATATACAGTGTTGGGCTCTCCCTTGCCGAGAAGTAGGCAAGCAAGAACGCGACCGCAATCCTCTCGGGCGACATAAGCGCCGGCTTGGCCGTGGGTGTTTGTCAACCAGCGGTCACCGCAGAACTTGAATGAAGGGGCGAAAAGAGTGGGAATGTTGTCAGCGTAGAGGTAGTTGCGCTGTATGCTATAGTCCAGACCAGAGGCGTAGATGATCTTTTCGATAGCGTGGTGGTCTCGAGGCAAGAAGGGAATATCCTCTTCGTTCTCGGCCTCAATTCCAGCTCCGATAAATGACGTGTAGCAGACGCGCTTCACGCCGCATGCCTTTGCTGCATCAACAACAGTCTGAGCCTGATGTCGTCGGCCTTCACCAAAGAGCCATGTGGAGATGAACGAGACAGCCTCTGCTCCCTCAAACACGGCCTTGAGGCTCTCGATATCATCATAGGTAGCAACAGCGAACTTGGCGCCCTTGTCTATCCAAGACTGGCGCAACTCAGCAGGGACGGCATCTTCTTTGTATGTTGTGAGAACTAGCTCGTCCTCGGGTTGAACGATGTCAACGGCGTGGCTAGCGGCAATCTTGCCCAGATTTCCATCTGCTCCAGTGAGGACGTACTTGGGCATGTTGATTGCTTCAAGGTTGATTTATATGGGTATTTGAGGAGAGAGAAGTGATGATGGAATTTTAACAAGACGATGTGATTTATATGAGAGAATATCGAGCAAGTAACAAACTCTGATAGACGCCTGATAGCCCTATCCTTTATACTTGAAGCTGAGGGTATCCACTCGTCAACTGATGAATGGGTCCAACTATCAGATCATCCCAACATGACATCCACAATCATGCCACGAACCCGCATAAAAACAAGCAGGAACCGGATGATAACTATCCTTATGTGGCTCTACAATTCCGAGACATTCCCGATTTGTCGGTAAACATAGATGCCGACCCAGAACAGCGGTAAAGCCTTTGAAGCTATTCCCCTTGCAGGTAGCCCAAGGTGACATCACCTCATCGCCTCGCCGTGGGTGGATAACCATTCGATGTCCCTTCAAGGTCAGGACATCATGTCAGTGTCACCCAGGTGTTGCGTGGCGGATAGTCGGGGACTAGGGGCCGTTCTTCAAGGTGAGACCAGGCTATATATCAAACCACTTCCATATCGCCGCCCGTCAGTTGATCCACTAAAGGTACGGAATGGTCCGAAGGCACAGTCGGACGGACTTCCGCCGCCGGACCTGTCCATTACTATCGAGTAGCTTGGTCTCATTTCCTCGACCTGGGAGGCTAGGTGAGACTTGAACTTTTGGGCTTCAAGGTCCAAAGAATTATGAATGAGCGCTATTGTATATGGCCATTGAAATGTAGAGTTGATGCAAAGGAGACGTGGGTAGGAGGATGCCAGGCACTGTGTTCGGGACAACAACTACAACAATGACGTGAACAGAGACTGGTAGTGGAAGTGATTTGGCCTGCACATTACCAGAAACGGTTTCTTTTCTATAGTCGTGCCAACTAATATGTTTCTATCCGTTCTCGCTAAGTTAAGCAAGTAAGGTCTTTCTGTCATGATGGAGTCGTTTGAAAGATAGTTGTTGAGTCTTTCCAGCTCTCGCCCCAGGTTCAGCCACAGCCAAGTTTAGAAGTTCGCGACGAAACCCTCGTCTGCCTTGGCTCCAACTCTTTGCAGCTCATGGTTGGCAATCAGAGACGTGCTGAACTCTCTAGCAAGGCCAGGATTCTCCCAGCCCGTAACCAAAACGAAACCTTTGCCTGCACTTCCTCCCAATGCCTGGTGCTCAACGTCTTCAAGCAACCACCCTGTTGCCGCTGCCTTGAACCCTTTCAGGCTCTTGAGCGAGTGGACCATTTCGAGAGCCGATGCGTCAACTGCCGCAGCATCGACAGAAGCTGAGAAGTAGAACTTCTGGATGACGGTCGGAGTGCCTTTGAAAGCGGCGGCCGGTGGAGACAGGCTTAACTCTCCTTCCGCCCCGTAGACATTGAGCATGGCATGTTTTAGGTTCGGAGGCCCGGCCAAGATGGTGCTCACTTTTTCCAAGAAAGGGCCATATTTGGGAGATTCGGTCGCTGCTTGGTGAGCCTCGATGCTCTCCCAGTCTGGCTCATTGTCAGCGCGACAAAAAGGCGAAAGGGAGATGGTAGAAGTTGCGGTGCTCCTCGTCTACCCCAGCGAAAGACATGACGAGTGAGGGAACATTCTTACCCACAATCTCCACCATGGTATTGGTGTTCTTTTCATCGACGCTGTAGAGGGAGCTGCGAAACCCCTCAAAGGAACTCAATGTCTTGAGGCAATCTCTCCAGATGCGGCTCCCTTCAGACTCAGGATCTACCAAGTTTGCTCCTGGTACTAACGAGAGCACTGCAAATTCGGTCGTGGGTCTGGCCATGCTTGCTTGGGATAGAATGGTACGTGTGTTTAAATGGGCATGTGAGAGAAAGGGAGAAAGTGAGGGTGTTCAAGATGCTGACCATGTCGCACAGTAGTACAGTACGTGGCATTAGCCCCCCTCGTGACCCCTTGTTGTCTGCATGTCTCGGGGGGTCGAGGCGCCCCGTCCGAAGGGGCGGCCCGGGACTGGATATCTTGCGGTCCGCTTCCGACGAACTCGGCAGGATGGAGCGGCAATAAACGTCCTGAAAGAATCACGATGAATCCTAGTCTATATGAGCGCTTGCTCGTAGTAAGTCTATGAAGTAAGAAGAAATAAAGCTACCATGTTTCTTATATTCTCACGACCACACCCCTCTATAGCTGATGCCCTTGAAGTGAAAGCTATCGTGCCTTTGCCGCGTTCAGAGATACCCACTGCCGGGTAAGTACCCAGGCCAGTTAGTAAGGTACTAATAATCATGATAAGGGGGAAGTTCTGACCAACCAACCATCGACGATAACGAATAGCTCTGGCCCCAGTGACGGTCATTCGTTAGACCTCGTCCCAGAATCTGTGATTATAGGGCACCTGAATATCAGCCTCAGTGACTAACTTGAGTTGGCCTTTCATGTTCATATTGCCGACGCATTGCGCCCTATCAAATTATCTTGGTCATGTTGTGTTTCCACCGCCAGCGACTTTTCGGCAAGATGGAGACTGTCATCTATCACTTTATTATCGCACCAAAGGGTAAAGTGATTCAATAGCTTAGCACTCGACTTTTAACAAGAACTAACCCCGGAACCCCCCTAAATATCAAGACGTAACAAAAACACATTCCGATAGAGTACATGGAGTGACCAGTAACCAAAAAAAGCAGCACAAATCTATCAAACCCTACATGGTTGGCGGCCTCGGGGGGCGGATGTCGTTGTATCGGGGTTGGGAACGATGTTCCTTCAGATACTCCTCCAAAAGCAACGTTCTTATTGCCGCATCCCTGACTGCCACATCGTACAGTTCGTCGAGAGTACGCGGATCCAAGAAATATGTCGTCGTGATCCTCTCTCGCTTCAGGAACCAGCCAGACCACCACGTGGGGCGGTCACTTTGGAAGTAGCACACGTCGATTTCCTCGATTCCTTTCGTCAGCTCCAGAGTTTTGTACTTTTCGATGAGGTCAGCCAGCCTCGTGTCGACGTCAGAAAAGGCGTAAATAGCTTTTTCAACGAGTGGGAGGTAAATGTCCGAGATCAAGGGTAGTAGTTCCTTCTCAGCGTAGCTTATTGCGTCGAGAGTCCCTTCAACCCACATTCTGTTGGGCATACCATTGCCAAAGGGACTAACGGATTGAGATACCTCGATGAGTAAGCCTCGAACTTCAGGTAGTAGTCGTCGCAGCTCGCGACCAATCCGCTGAAGGATTACAAGGGTCTCAAGGTTGTGCTCCTCGATGACAGTGAAGACTCTCTTGATGAGCTTGGGCGTCAGGGTTTGATTGGCTCTTTGTTTAAGTCGGCCATTATCGGTCTCAGCCAATGCGTTGAGGAGAGAAGTAGCGGCCCCTCCAGCAATAAGAAAAGGGGCCATATCCTCAAAGGAGTCTTGGTCCTTAACAAGAGCCTTGACTCTAGCCTCGCAGTCCTTCACCCGGACAACGAGGTTGGTTGGTAGAGGTGGCAATGAACGAAGACCTCCTGACCAGGATGCGAAACCTCCCCTGATGGTGTTGAGCTCCTCCGAGAGACCATAGAGAATGAGTCGGGGTTGTGCAGGTACAGGCCCGCTCACTTCAAAGGGAGTCACTAAAGGGAGTAGCGTATTTTCGTGTTTATCATAGATCGAACGGATAGGCTCCCAGAAGGTGAAAGGTGCGGTTCGATTATGTGCGGACTGTGAAACCCATGCCAGATTGCCTTGGGATAGCAACGGGATAAGAGGCAAGAGAAGCATGATAAATAGGACTGCCAAGTGTGTGAGATAGTGAAGAGGCTTTGCGGCTCTTGAGCCTGTGGGAGGACTGGAAGGCGTGAGTTTGTCGTCTTCAAGCGGCGATGAACATGGCTGGGTAGGCCTGGCAAAGGCCATGACCGGGGAGAGCTTAGTATCATCTGCCCAAAGGTCAAGGGGCCTGTACTCGGTACATGGGTGTGGGGGAGGATGTATAGGCGTCCGAGATAAAGTGGCGGTATCACGAACAAGATGAATCTGAGTATCTTCAGAAGGACATCAGTTACGATGAACACAGAGTTGGATAGCGTGAAGTTTGGTAGGAGGTGGTCCCATAGATACGGGGATCTGAATGCAGTGACAGTGCAGAGTAGCAGCCGATGGGTCTTGGTGGTATTCCAACAGTGGCTCGGGAAAAGAGGAAACCGATGGCGTCGCCATGGTAGGATGTGGAGGCATGGGATCAGGCTCAAGGCTCTCTTGGTCGTCGTGATGGCTCGAACTTGACAGTGGGCCTGGGGCGATGAGGGAAGTTGGAGCTGACGCAAAAAGGGAGGTTGAACTGGGGACCAGGTCTCGATGCGAAGAAGAGATCCGCTGTTCTTGCTTTACCGCTCGGTGAGCTGAAGATGAACGATCCCTGAAGGCTGAGGTGCTTGAACCGTAGGCGGAGCGTCGGACTGAGGGAGTGCCATGCTGCTCTTCATCGGCATCACAGTATTCCGAAGATAATCTGGACAGTGCGTCTCGCGTCATAGATCTCGTCCGGGGTGGCATATTCTGACTTGCAGTGGATGAGTTGATCCGATGAAACAGGGAAGGCAGAGAAATGTTGGAGGTAATGAAGACAAGAGAGACAGTTGGCGATGCGTCTTCAGGCTCAGCAATTGCAAGCAAAGCGAGTGGAGGAGACACAACTAACGAAAAGAGGTGAAGGAAGAAGAAGTGGGCAGCAGACGGGTTAACTGACAGGCGGACCGGCTATGAAGAACAAAGAAACTAAGTTGGGCACCTAAGGAAACAGACATGGCTGGTAAGACGTCACACAAATCGTGGTTCAAGCTTTGGTCACCAATTTTGGAACAAACAAATGTTTATTAAGTTGTAAAACTTCTCTGCATTATGTCCTTGTACAGGAGACATAACCGCATTCACAGCCATTTCGAAATGGTAGCTGCTTGAGAAGACGTTGGTACCCTCTGGATCCATCACCTCGCGGTCCGGGCTGCCGGTAGCTAAGCTTGTAAGACTTTCCAGAGCAAGTGCCCAGTGCACTTTACCGGTATTGTAGAGACCGCCAACATGGAAAGCTCTCCAAAGATTAGGTTGATCGCCCCCCATAGTGATCTCCAGTAGCGCTCAGGGCGGGGAGGGAGAAGTGTCAATGACGGCGCCACTTAGATAGCTCGTGCGGTCGTACAGACATTGGGGTAGCACGCAAAGGTGGAGTTGGAAATGCATGGCATTAATCTCTCTCAAGGGGTTAGCTAAACCAACTCCCATCCCGCCAACTCTCGCTCCTATTTGTTGAGCCTTGTATCTCGCCCATAGTCACCGTTGTGCTCGCTCATGCCCTACATTATCGCTTTCTCTGGCTCTGCTAACCTCGACGTCGTCCTTCTCTTGCCTGGATCTTGAGCTCCTTGAAGAACCTGAGATTCTCCTCCGTGAGAATATCGTTGCTGCCCCCATTCTCCTCTCGCCTCCACATCCGCTTCCCCATGTCGTCACCTCGACTTTCCTTTTCGTGTTTGGCCTGCGCTTTCAGTTTTTGCAGGGCTTTAAGATTAACAGCAGTCAGGATGTCTTTAGTCTGCTGCTGTACCTCGTCTTTCATCGCGGCCTGCTTCGACTGCTCCTGTCCAGTAGCGCTGGGCATGGGTAGGCGGGGAGTCGATGATCGTTTGCTTGGATGCCGAGGCATGACGTCTCCTACAGCGATGCTGTCATCCTCGGCTTCTGGGGTGATACAGATAGATTCCGGAAGGGGAATGGGGATAGGGGTCGATAGTGGCTGATCACCGTCTGAGTATGGATCAACTGCTCTTCAGGTGTCGCCAATGGAGGGGAGTGTTCAAACTGATGATGAAACTTGTCAGAAAAGCTAGGCGCGTAGGGTCCAAACTTACTTCTTGTGCATCCTGATCCTGTTCGCAATGACTTTCGTCATCTTCCTCTGTATGTTCGTCTTTGAGAGGAGTCCACCACCGCGCGAGCCACCAAGTCCTTTGAAGTCCTGCGGAAACTCTGAAGTGTGGATGTTCATTTGAGGAGGTCGAGAAGGTTGCCTTTCAACAATCTCTGCATACAGCAACATCGACAAATTAAGCCGCTCTGCATGTTAATCTGCTGCATCAAGTGTTTTATGGAAGGCTGGCAAAGGAGGCTTATCAAGAAAAGGTGGTTCTTGGCGCACAGACTGTACAGCGGCAAGGTGTGTCTCTTGGACGCAATAGCAACTTGGGAAATAATCAAGTGGTTTAGCGGATCAGCCCTTCACTTCCCATCGTTTTGCCCAATTGCATTATTCTTCATATATTGACTAGTAATCTTTGAGTCTCGTGGGCTGGCCCTTCATAACTTGTTCCTCCTTTCCCGTCGGCTTGTAGTGTTAATGAGGAATGGGCAGTAGATTGTCCTAAAAGCGCCCTGCGTCGCCCCCAATCGTCCAAGTTGGGCCAGTCAGGTTATGACGGCGAAAGATTTCTACCGCGTCGTTCAATGACCACTTCGTCCAGTCGGCATCAGCATGGCGTCCGTACCATTCCGTAGCAAAATCCCAAATCTGCTCAACTGGCCGCACATCGCCCTTGGGGACTCCCCTAGTGGAACACCACTCGTCCACCTCAGCTTCGTCACGGAACAGTAACTGGACCGAGCAGGTATATATGACGTTATCCCAGGCATTTCGCATTGGGACTGGAAAGTGTACAACGTAGCCCTTGTCCAACAGCTTTCCATCTTCGACGGTGAGGGTCACTTCATCGCCGATAGCACCGAGTCTTGTCGTGAGACTCGCAGTGCCGCCTGCTAGCTTCATCACTCCAAGGGAGCACCAGGCGCAGTTCCCCCACCATTTGCGCTCCCCTGATGTGACAATGCAGGTCGTGGGCGCTGCTGAAAACGGGTGGGCAACCCAGACCTCGTCGGAATGTGGGTGCAGCACAACCCCATGGTAGTCTCCCAAAGCTTTGAGGCCCTGTCGTGCAGTGGCTTCACTGCATTGGAAACGGGTGGCGATCTCGTTGACAGTTGGGGGACGTTGGTTGGTAAGGAATGAGGAGATAATGGCTTCATGTAGACTTGAATTGTCCATGATGCGAACGCGGAAGAACCACTGCGTTCAAATGTCGCAAGGGACTGGTATGGTGCGAGGAGGCAGTGCTTTGTGAAAATAAGGCGAAGAGAGGATGGGGGACGTTTGCTTTATAGTAGGTACAGTAGGTTGGTAGGTAGTGTCATTAGGCTGGAGCAGCGCCAGTGTGCTGCGGCCGCTGAAGAGTGTCACGTTAAGGGCGTCAATGACATGTGTGGGTAGGTAGGGAGAAGACAGGCTAGTGCAAAATTTGGGCCTTTCTGTCGGATGCCTATTTAACGGTGTTTTACATGTTGAGTTTCAATGCCACCATGTATTGAAAACTGTGTCCTTTGCTATTGTGGGTGATGGTCCCGTCTCCTTTGGAGACGGTATTAATAATCACAAGAATGGCACTCCTTCTATATACACCTGGCCATAAAGACTGAGGGATAACACACAAGATACGAATTTGGCTCATATCATATGCATATTTATTCGAATTCGATGCAACAAGCTCAAACGGATTACCGCCCTTTTCCCTGAAGGATTAGCGCAGATGGTGTTGAGTTGAAGGCTGGTATGAGATGAGGTCGATTCGCACACGTGTAAGATATGACCTCCGGCCCTATAATGCCACGAGATATGCTTCCTTTTTTATTTCTTTCGGAATGCACCAATTCCAGAGCCGAAAGGCATGGCAGGCGAACTAGCTCAATTGCCGAACCTGCCTCAATCATCATAAAGACACCAAAGCCAGCTTATCACACAGCGAGAAGGCCACAAGCGTGCTGACCAACAACATTGGGTGACTGTGTCTTGGCATTTCGAGGAGCGTGCTTTTTCGGCAGCCAATGACAAGAGAAAACACATTGGTGATAACCCAGCCTGGTGGCAGCTCCAAGCCACGTCACCTCATTTTCAGCTTCAGCTTATTCCTCACTTGCGACTCAAACTTACTACCAGCAACGTCCTCTACTTGGGCACCTTACGAGTTCATCTTCTCTTCGAAATAAATACACTCATTCTCCTGTTTCTAGACTGCACGTGGTTAATAAATATATATGTAAGGCTCTGCTGACCTACGACATGAATGAATGCTGAACAAATCAGCACTAAAAACGCCCTCGCCATGCATCCTCATGAGCATAACGGGTTTTGCAAGCGTTGCTTCGATGTGGGGTCAGTCAACGCTCAGGGTGGACACGATATGGCCTCGGAATGGCCAGTTGATAAATGTCACATACACGATTCAGAAGGCTTTGACCTTTTGGATCCTCCCTATGAGGCAGTCAAGGACGTCGATGTCCTGGAAGGCATCGGCCATACAGGAATGACAATATCCATCATTCCCGCCCTAACTCAATCCGAAAAACACGATTCACAGAGCCGCCTCCAGGAAATTCAGTCCAAAGCCGCTACAGGATCGACTCTTAGTAAAGTAGCCTGTGGCTCTTCCATCGCCACCCTTCCCGAAGACTCAGGATATGGATCAATTGCTGAAAGAACCTTTTCTTTCAATTTTATAACGCAAGAGGGAGCGGGAGAGATGGCACTGATACACAACACAGCCGCTGATGACGATGACAAAACCACGTACTCGAAAGCAACCAACGAGGATCCCACCCAGACGCGTGATTTTGTGCACGAGTTGGCCAGCGATATTTACGGGAAGCTGGGGCCTACTATTAATCCCGAAGATTGGCCACTTCTATCAAGGACGCTCCCTGACCTTCTCAAAGCCCTTGCTATCAAAATTGGTAGCAGTGGCTACTCGCAGGCCCACCGAGACGTCATGTACCTCATACATAAGGAACACCAGTATTTGCGCTCCCCCGTCCCAGTCTGCCAAATCTGACTGTTGCTTCCAGAAACATTGTCGACAAAGTTCAGAACCTGATAATTTGCCCGCTGGAGGATGCTGAAGTGCCAATTTGTGCTGACGTTGACAATATGTCACTGCGAGACAAGATGGACTTGTGGGATCAAATGTTATCTGTCGACGAGGACAAAACCAGTCACGGCGAGTTGTTTCAAAATAAGGCCGATAACGACTCCAGCACAGTTGCCTCATTCATGTACAAAAAGATGGTCCTTGAAAGCAAGGGCTATGACTGGCTGATTTAAAGTCTCAAGACAGAACTCTTACTCGAACGGGACGAAACTGCTTCCTTGAGCGATGGTACATCAATCCGACGACAGATTCTTTCCATGCTTCCGTCCGGGGATATCAGCAAACGAATATGCCCAACCAATCACCATGTCGTGTTTCGCATCCCCACGCCATCGATCAATCATCTGCGGTCGGATCGAATCGTGGTTACTTCAAGTTCTTGCAATCTTCAGTTGACACGGATTTCAACATATGTGGACCAGACCTGGCCATTGTTTGGCAGGAAAGTGCTCTCTGCAATATCTTTTCTCGGGAACATATTCCAAGGTTGGGGCCGTTGCACAAGTTGGTTCTCAAGTAAGACAGTCTTACTCGTCCTTCACCCCCCTAGCATTTAAGTTGCGAGCTAATGACCCCAAAGCCGTTCTGGGCGACGAAACGGAACTTTTAACACTTGCCGGACGGTCACATTCGCTTGTCAGCCTCGTTGGGCCGAGTTACTCTATCGCAGAAGTTGGGGAGCAGATTGCCTGGCTTGTGGCTGCTACCTCTGAATACTCATCTTCTGGCGATGGCGGCGTCATCCTCGGCATCCCCTCAGTTTCCATGACCGGCACATTTCACTGTAACTCTTATCCAGCCACATGGGCAAGCTTCGAGTCTCTTCAGCCACTATCCAGTACTATCTCAGACACGGGAGCCTTTGTCGCTGTCGAAATAGAAGTTCTTGGGAGTAAGAAACTTCTCCAAGGAAAGCCAGCAGCATTTTGGGGTCGCTTGCTGGGATATTCATCTGGTCCTCCAATTATCCAGAGATATCCGACGGCTCGGAGACGGGAAGGGTGCCCAGGCCTTGAACTGTCCTATGACATGTTGCAGGTTGCACGAAGCACCGGTTTCGGTCAAAGTACCGCCCTCAAAGAGTCCTTTGCTGCCCTTGTTCTAGCAGGAGCATCTAAAGGCGTGTTCTACTGGCACGAACCGCACTCATGTAGATGCTCCACTGAGCTCTTCTTGGAAGCCCACGGAGACAGCATCCCCTCGCAACCGCCTAGCGATGCCTTGAAAGGCGCTCGGCATGTCATCTGCGACTGTGAGCTTTACATGGAAACGGGTGAGCACCATCCCTCTCAAGTCTTTTATTTGCTAATATCTTGGGTAGAAGGCGATACAACCCCCTCGGCATCCACGTCTACCTCCAGCACCTCTTTAACTGGTGTCATTTTATCGGTGTCAAGCGATTCCGTAAACATCATCCAGCAGGATCGTGTGGGCCCTGGATTTTGCTTCTTCAAAAATGTGCTTCAGCATATAGTCAAAGGCTATCTCCGTCAGGCACCTAGCGATGGCGCAACTTTTGCAGGCAACGCGAAAGCATTACCCTCTGGAACACATTCATCCACCTCGAATGGCGACTCTTCAAGGCAAAGCATGCCTTACAAACGACGCCGCGAGAACAAACACTCCAGGGGTGATGAGGATGAGAACAACCTTCAACCAAGGAAAAGACTCAAGGGCCCGCCATCTCATTCTTTGGAAAAGCCAAGATTTCTGGCTTGCCCATTCTGGAAACTCGATTCAAACAAGCATTGGGAGTGCTTTTTGAAGAAGCTCACAACGGTCAGTTATGTCAAGCAGCACTTGAGTAGACGACATACCCCTGCTCTCTATTGTCAGACGTGCTTCGCCATTTTTGACGACGAGGCCCTCCTCGAAAGCCATATCCTCAGCAGATCCTGTGAACGAGATCCTCTGGAAAGTTTGGAAGGTATCTCGACAATTCAAAGCCGCAAGCTCTCCCAGAAGTCCAAAGGGACGACCGAGGAGCAGTGGTATGCCATCTGGGACATCCTCTTTCCAAGCAAGTCACGACCACTGAGTATCTACATCGACTCTGACCAGTCAGCAGACTTCGTTCTCCTGCGAGAGTTTAGTCAGAGAGAGGGTGTTTCTATTCTTCACGACAGGATTCGGGCAACAGGGCGAATATTGAGACCAGACGTGCCAGAGCAAGAGGTGAGGGACATACTTCGCCAATGTTGTTGAATTGCGCAGTGATGCTGGGTGTGATTGATAAAATCAAGGTTATTATTATTATTGTCATGATGAGAGCTCCCTAGGGGTTTATATCCCATGCGATTCCATC
>WESZ01000347.1:0-15410 GCA_011033785.1 Fusarium cf. falciforme | reverse complement strand
AATGTGATCATGATCCGTTTGGGGGGCCCTTCAGGGCCAAGATGGGTGGTGATGGGAGTCCAAATCCTGTTATTCGGAAAAGTAGCCTTGTATGGCCTCGCTTTCTCCAAAGGTCCCAAGGAAGTGCATAAGTTAGACACGATAACTTACCAGCCTATTTTTCGTTCACTTTGCAACCCGCAGCAGCAAGCGGCCTTTGACAACTTCGCGATACCATCACGACAACAGAAGCAGAAACAGAAACCCACAATGGAGAAGGTCCGTATCTCAGCCGAGCCTGACGACCAGACCGCGTCCAGCGAACTACAACCAAAGCAGCTGCAGCGCCGCAACAAGAAGAAGGGCAAGGCCTCGCGCCGCAAGCGGCAGCAATCCTTAGGACCATTGGATCAACTCCCCGTTGGCGGAGATGTGGGCAACCCACTCAACGGCGTGACAAACACGCTCGGTAGCGTCGCCAATAACGCCGTGGACGAGCATCAAGGCGGCGACGGCCGGAAGAACGACGCGCTCAGACTGCGCCTAGATCTCAACCTGGACATTGAGATCCAGCTCAAGGCGCGCATCCACGGAGANTATGTAACCCTTCCCTCCCCAGGCAAGAACTCCCACCCCACTTCTGTTCTTTGGCCGTCGTACCTTCCTTAGCGTCCAGTCTCCAGCAATCAAGGAGAGTGAAGGACTTGGCTAACCTTTGCAGAGGCTAATCACGTCGTTGTTTTCGCAGAGAACTAAATTTTGTTACAATGGCCATGTAATCAGCGCTGCTCACAAATCAAATCAAATCAAATCAACAAATTGCCAAATAAATCAATCAAAGAATCCAAAAACTCATTTTAAATCAAACAAGTACTAAATCCCCAATCTGAAATGCTATTTGATACATTTGATACGCAATATAGCTTGGTCTAACTAGCCTAGGCTGATAAGTCAGCGCTTGTAACCTACGCGGAACCTGCTACTATGTTTCCGTGCTTCGAGTGGCCTGGCACATTACCCAGAGTCTCGCAAGTCCGCGATACTTTTTCTGTGTGCTCGTTTTTTTCTTTCCGTCGCGATGGCCTTTCCTCTTCCTCGGCTTGGGGCGATCGTTGGAGGCCGCGTTGATAGCGGAAGTTGCGGTCGGGAGGTTAAAAAACCACGCAGAGAGNCCTTTCCTCTTCCTCGGCTTGGGGCGATCGTTGGAGGCCGCGTTGATAGCGGAAGTTGCGGTCGGGAGGTTAAAAAACCACGCAGAGAGTAAAATTCAAGCAATTCTCTATAGAACCCCCAAGTGGCTCCATTTTTAATGGACAAGGTGGTTGGTTTCTGCGTGCATCAAATATTGGATTTTGTATGGGGCGATGATGTTTTGTCGCATAAGATTCGTGTGGCCGGATGTAACTATCCGGTTTCATATCTGGCCTATCGCATAATTCTAACGACATGAACTTAAAGGTGACGTCTTCAAGTCAGGGATTCCCTGGTAACGTCTCTTCTTGAGTGATGCTAAGGAGCGTTTTTCATGTAACAGCATTTATATAGAGGCACTTCCCGTCTCCTTTTGGCCGAAATTGTACAATGACAACTCCTGGACTTTGATGTCAAAAGCTTACACGTGCCACGACCCATGCGGCAACCACTCGCAGAGGCAGGCGGTTAAGGCGGTAGCACATGGCAGGATGATCTCATTACAGGACAGGAGCGATGCGACATACACGCAACGCTCCCAACGCTCCCAACGCTCGTTGGATAGACCACTAGTATGTAGGCCCTACAACGTCCTAGACAAAACTACCACACTCCTCAGCTATTAATACAACCTGGTTACCTCAAACACATGTTTGACTAGTACCAGACGTGAACCAGCCATTGCTCAGAACAACGCCCTGATTCTCTGCCAGCATAAACCCCAGCACGGCTCAGGTTTATCACTTGGGAAGCCCAACCGCCACAGAAGAGGCCAGGGCCTTGGCGCACGAAAGGGCGCAGAACCGAGACCACACTAGCCGGCTTGAGGGTGTCTCAGAAGTTAGAGGTGTGCAACATGGGTGTGGACAGAAGAGATTGGATTTTTCGCTACTTTTTTTTTATCTAAGGGAGCGACGAAGGTAGGCTTCTTATACCTGTGTTCAGTCTTCCGATATCATAGGCAGTAGCCTGCTGCCTGATGCTAGTTGTGATCGTGATCGCTGCCTATTTTTTGGCCCTATTCCAACAGGGTGGTATCTAGGCCCCAATTCGGCCTAATTCAGCGATCCCTCCCAAAGCTTGTGGCGGAGAATGATAGACCCCATGTCACGATGATGGAAAAATGGTCTGATTGTAAAACGATGACCAAGTCCAGAACAAGGCAAAAAGTATGGGGCCTAATGCAGGGACCCTAAGCCGTCCAAGAGCCTCCCAACCATTGGCCGAATTGCTGATGCGTGACCATCCTAGATACCCGAAGGGGGGACTTTGTGGCTTCCAAGATCCACATCTCCACCATCTGCCTCGCGGGTCATGGACCTCCCACTGCCATTGTCTTGTTTGGTGAGTTATATTTTCTTCACCGTCGCTCGATACTGTACCATAAGCGGGTGTGGATCAAAGAGTAACGCTGTTGCTATCCTTGTCGAATAGCCCGAAGTCGGCGGAGTGGTGACCTTTGTGTCCATCGAAGATTAAGCGGCGATGTCGAGCGACAGATCGATCCTTGGTGTTTATTGAAGTGTTTGATTTACTTGAGGCCTCTCTCGTCATTACTGCCTTAGATCACTGTCACCCATTCCTAGTTTCTAAGCTAGATAGTTCAGGGACTTCCACGCCTTTCTGCGCTTATGACGACCATGCTAGCGGAGATGATACCTATATCAAGCCAGTCTTATCAAAGTTATAGATTGTAGCAGACCTAAAATCATACTTCGCGATCATATTTTCTACGAGCCAGAAGCCAACACTAGTAACTATTAAATCTTCGAACGTAGCTCTCTGATAATCGTCCTTATGATCAATACGTGTCGGGAGCTCTGGGATAGTGCAATTGGTCTTTCTGGAATTACTTAGATTCCAGTATCTCTTAACATGGGCCAAGCTCAAGCTCACAAACGCACGAGAATCCGTCTTTATCAAAATGGACATTCGTATTACTTTTATAATAAGCTTGTGGACCCTAGGCTGGACATAAGTTCACGTACCTTCAACTCTGGCTCTGTGGGAGGCAAGGTGATTATGTAACAGCCCTGATGCGCCATATGGGCTGAAAGAAGAGCCTTAAGTCTTTTGAACTCCTCTTGGAGACGACGTATTTCGACGGACAGCGCAGCATTTCTCGACTGCAGCCCTTCTAGTCGGGCCTCTACGGCCGGTTTTGTTGAGTCACAACGAAGGAGGTCGTCGAAACTCTGGCCGCAAGCCATCCGAATCGACGCGCGAGGCTGTCTGTCGTGATCTCTTCAATGGTAGGTCGGAGAAGTCGCTGCGTTCGAGGCACTGCAGTCGAGGGTTCACAGAAGTTTGTTAACCTCGGATCCAGACCACCACTCAGCTGATGGGTCTACTGTACCTGTGGAAATGAGTACCGGTATGTGGACAGGGAAGGGTGTCAACAGGACATCGACGAACCCTTATATCACGGCTTTTCCACCACAAATATACGGTATCCACATAAGCCTTGCAAGTATCCCGCCCTAACGAGTTATCGAAGCGTAGGAAACTCAAAGTCTCGGGAGTGTCGTACTCCCGTGTGCAAGCCTGGACCGCATCTTGCACCTCACGTTAAATACGCACTGCCTTGGTAACTGAGGTTTGGCTGACAGCCGACTCCCCGCAGTTGTCTACCGTGTTGGGCTAACCGCAGCACCGAACCACTCTTAGCCCAAACTATAACGACCTTTGACCAGCTGTCTCTCCAATCTCCGCTTGCTCCTTCAGCCTCCATCGGTGTGCGTGACAGGCATGCGTTCACAGAGGCTCGATCTACTAACGTAAGTGGAATTGTTGTGGCTCATGTGGCCTATTCACCTTGTCTGAGAAGCACAGCACAGAAGCTCTCGGGAGGATCGGCACTAGCCAGCGAGCCCCACGAAGCAGGAGAGGTAGATAGGTAAGTAAAAACAACGACGACGAGCCCACTGTACCGGTATCGAAGCATTCGGTCCCAGAAACCAGTGAAATATAATCTTCAGGCCTAACCCGAGCATTCTTATCTAGTCCAACGCAGACAACCGCGGTCAGGAACAACATTATTAAGTTCTCCAGAATGTCCAGCCTGAGTCAAATTCCATGTGCTTTGCTTTAGTAGTTATATCCTCTTTCGCCAACCCTTCAGAGGAAGAATTGTTAATGGTCCACTTATTAAGTCCCCGCAGCTGCTTGTCCGAAATAAAATAAAAACCGCTCCTTGAATGCCTCTCGGACCATTTACCGGGTTCTTTGCCTGAAAATGCTGGGACGAGAGGCGACAAATAAGGCTGCTACGACAAGGGCTCTCAAGTGTGGGCGTTGACACCAGCGATGATGGGATGACAGCGTGTCTTTGCGGGCTACGTGGAAGCATGCTTTCCAATGGCCTTTGGCCTTGGTGCCAAAGGAAAATGATCCAGAATGATTGGGGATACGACATTGATGGTGGCGACGAACTGGGTCGTCTGTTCTAATACTACATGAAACGTATCACTCAACAATCCACATCCCAGCCATCAGCAGATTGGACCATCTTAGTCATACGGTCCCAACAGGCCTTTTCTTGCAGTGATATGCAACAGCAAGGTTTGGCCAAGTTCCTGGCATCATGTCACTAGGCGTCCATTTCACCCCCATACTTTGGTCTCTTGCAAGCGTGGGTGAGCTGAAGAGAAAGAATATGGCTAAACTCATATCATGATGATTCGATTAGCTTTGCTTCAGCCCAAAAGCACCTGACGTCCGGACGGAACTCTGGGACACTGTACGTTCCTACAAACGATTATATGTAGTGTCGTCTGGGTATCAGTGAACGTCCGAGGCTTCGAGAGGACAACTCGGGAAGGAAGGACAAACAGGTGGGAAACGCGAGAAAAAAAAAAGCAAAGGTACATCCAACTCGTTAAACGATCTAAATTGTCCGGGAGACTAGACCTCCCAGGAACGGATCATTCAAAACAGACAGCAAAAGGACACGCTCACAGATACAAACCTAGCAAGAACGGTGAAGTACCATGCTCACCCAAAATAGCTGGAACCAATACTCGCTAAAGTACCAGCACGTGCCCGCACATGCACCCGCACATGCTAGCTGCCATGTCTGTGGATAAGGTTGCTTGCGATGGCGAAAAGCTACGACAAACGTTCAACAACAGATGCCAGACACGCGCAACAGGTAGGGTACCTTGCGGGTTTATGGTACTTTCTCTCCCTACCTAGTCTCCTCAACTGCCTTAAGCGTCCACGACGGTCGTGACAGGGGAGTCAGTCCAATCAGAGCACTTGTTAGTGACGATCCCTTAGTCTCCACTGTCTTCCGCCTCAGGGAAGAGTAGACTGGTTATAAAGCAGTAACATTCGCGCTCCCTGAAGCCCCCGATAGTAGGCGCTAGCTGCTTGAGGCAGAGCATTGGGGCGGGGTACGGACTGGAGGATAGAGAGCCAGACGCTTACACAACTTCACGCAAAATTCCCGGATAGAATCCTCGAGGACGGGCAACTTGATTACTACGCTCGCTCTGCGACCTGACTTGCTTGTAGCGTCCCACCATACCTCTTCATTAATATCACTTCCCTGATCCTCCCCAGCCGCTCAGAGTTCTTTTATCTTTCCCTCGCCCCCGTTCTAGCCTGTGCTGGATCCCTTCAACTGCTGGCACTCCATTCTCGCGTCTCCTTGGGTCTACAAACCTTTCACCCAACGCATTGCCTCTCCCCCTTTGGGGTTCCTTTGCGATCTTACGGTACCTGGTATTCAGTACCTTATCTACCCGCCTTCCGCTCTACTCGTCATTCCATCCATCTTAATCCAACAGTAACCGCGACTCGCCAAATTCGAGCTTATTGTCGGCTCTACTACCACATACCGTCCTCGCTTATACCGATTCTTCGTCGATCATACACATCCAGCACAATGTCATCTTCTCAGGTCAACGGTGACGCGAGAGCTGCTCACTGCTCGGCTTTCCTGCAGGTATAATATACAGCCGCAATACATTGAGGCTATTAAATGCTGTCATATGCTGATGATACTTCATGACAGCATCTGCTAGACTATCCGGTTATCAGTGACGGGATTCGTGCCTTCAAGTCCGGCGATTACGGCTGGAAGTCCATTCAACTCAGCGACGCCGCTTACCAGACTTTTGCCGCTCTCGTCATTCCTTGGTTCCAGAAGCCCTGCCAATTCGTCTCGCCTTACGTCCAGAAGGTCGATTCCCTGGGCGATAAGAGCCTCCACTACGTCGACAAGCCGTTCCCTCTTGTCAAGAAGCCGACCGAGGAGCTCTATAACGACACCAAGGGCCTTATACTCCTTCCATATCATAAGGGCCTTGAGGGCAAGGAACACGTCATCTAGGTTTATAACTCCAAGTACAACAAGAACGAGCAAGCCTGCCTTGTCGCTCACGGAAAGGCTTCTATTGCCACCATCCTCGTCGTCAGCAATGAGACTCTGTCTTGGCTCAGCTCCTTCTTGCACCAGAAGAAGGTTGAGGCAACTGATGCTGTTAATGAAAAGATAAACCAGTAGAAAAGATCGCACTGACGTCAATGCCATCATGAGCTTGAATGGCCAAGGCCTATGTTGTTGGCCATAGTTTTGTATGTCGGCGCCACTACACACATATACCTAGTCTAGTCGACATGAGAAGCCACTCAAGTCAATATCTAGATAACACACTAGCATCCAAGCCGTCAATTTAATGAGAGCTAGGAAATAAGCATTCCAAGAAACCCGTACTGCCTGGGAACTTATAGCAATAAAGAAGATGAAGTGTCAAGGGTGACATGAGAGGATCGAGGAGGGTCGGGTCTGGATCCGCCGGGCATGTTGTGATGCCAACGATAGCCCCAATGGGTGGAAGAGCCACCATCTTCAGTTCCTGTTACGTCACTAGTACCGTGTTAATTATAAAAGGTACGAATTGAATCAAGTCTTTAAACAGAACGTAACTCAACAATCTGCTCAAACCCAGTCATACTCTGTCCCATTATTCCCTTTATATCTCAAACCATTCATTTACGGCCCATACAATACCATAACTAGCACCACAACTAGCACCGGCGGCAACGCCTCCAACGAGAAGAGCCTCTATTGATCCATAGAGGATGGGGTAATGGCCAGATACAGTAACCACAGATTTCACATATCTGAATATGGACAACCTAACAGCTGTGGTCCAGTTGAAGCGATTAGTGCAGTATAGATGTGCCCGACAACGAAGTAAGGAAGCATAGGGATCGACCCCCCTTTCNGCAACGCCTCCAACGAGAAGAGCCTCTATTGATCCATAGAGGATGGGGTAATGGCCAGATACAGTAACCACAGATTTCACATATCTGAATATGGACAACCTAACAGCTGTGGTCCAGTTGAAGCGATTAGTGCAGTATAGATGTGCCCGACAACGAAGTAAGGAAGCATAGGGATCGACCCCCCTTTCGACTTTTCATTGATATTAAGCAGGATGTGGAATTTGATGTACTAACCTACGAAATAGGCTACTTGGGGGTCTTTAACTTAGGTGCGAGGGTTAGGGGATGGTCGATTTGAGAACCCTAAGTAGTCCCATTATAAATGCAGATATCCATAGACGGGGCCAGTTGGGGCGCTCATGCTTGAGTTCAAACTCTATTTTGGCTTTCGAGCACACTAAAATCGCGATATCGGGGTGAAGGAGGGGAGAAACCAGACCACCCCATCACACCCTCATTATTTCCACGAACTACAACACCCTCTCTCAATGGACCGTAAAAAGAAATCGGCAAGAAGTGGCTGAGCCATGCCTGAGCAGAGCACAATGGCTTCTCAATCGATGGCAAAACAGACGACGCCACGCTCGCTATGAACCCCTCCGTGGCCATCTTGTCCCTTGGGCAGCTTCCGACAGTGGCGAGTCAGGCGCCAGGCTGAGGGCCCAGAGCGGCGGGTGCTCTGAGGTAACTCTACCTTAAAAACTGCCGGGGGAGTCAGGGGCTTCACAGGCGCGAAGAAGTGTCAAGAATTTTGGCGGGGACACAACGTGAAAACAAGTCACCTTATCTCTTCGATTGTTTTAAGGCTTCTGCCAGGTCAATCCAGAGATGTCTGTCCAATTAAAAAGCGATAATAAAAGGTAACTACATCATTCGCCACCTAATTTAGCCCATGCCATTTGCTCCATCAATTTTTAGAGTTACAAAGCTCAACATCACATTGCTCACATGCCCAAATTTACCGGTGCCTTACTTTCTTTACTTGAGGCTTCTCAACGTTATTCCTAACCGGCCCCAAAGGCTTCCTTGAGCTCTTTGAGCTTGGCTTCCCAAGCTGATGACCTTAACAAGCGAGGCACCTAGAATTCCCCCCACTACGGACGAATTTATGCTGGGCCATAGGCGTAAATTCGTCCCCGGTCCGAAACCTCCGTCTGGACTGACTATCATCGTGAAACGCCTTGAATAGCTCGTTATGAATGCGCCGCCGCCAGCCTTTCTGGTTATATCGCTTCCAATGAGGCTCGCCGTAGAGCTGTAAAAGCTAGCTATTCACGAGGATTGCATCCAACAATGTCATTCAACGGGGGATTTTGACTGCGCTGAAGCTCTTGATTTCTAGCTAAATGAATGACTGAAGTTTGTCTGTTTTATCCTTCCTTGGATAAGGTCGTATTCATCAGCTGTGACGGGGTTTTCTTCACCATCTGTTTCATCCAAGTTTGATCCTTCTTGGTCAGACAGCCCGTGTGTCAGAGTCCCCCACAAGTAGTGATATGGTATGACAAACAGGAAGGTCCAAGTGCGAGCCTACCAAGCGCCGTGGCAAATAACATGATCGTAGCCCTGATATACCCTCATTTAGTCTCCTCGATCCACATGATTCATCTCATCATTACGTAGCTGCTACGGTAGGGATTGATATCAGCTTTACAGCCTTGTCACCAAAACACGGCCATAACCTCTACAACCTCCTCAGCCTCGTAAACTTCCCTCAAAAAACGATCTTGGCCAATGTATAACTGATTCTTTGAGTCTAGCAACGTAGTAGAAGTAGAGAATAGCCTCAAATAATATTCCCGAGCCAGGACAGGCACAAGTGTTAAGTCTAATATACAAATTATCGCCGGAGAATAATACCTATGGTGCAGGAGTGGTAAAATCACGTGCCAAAAGTCTGGAAGCACCCGGACAGCAACCCCACTCTCTGCGAAGCTGACGCAACGAAGGCATCAAATTCAACACCTCATAACGCACTCTAAATGCCTTCAATAAATTGGCCATTTAAACATGAGATAAGCGGAAATCGCCAGTTCATTCATGAATTTACTCCCGATGCCAAGGCTGCCATAGTCGCCGAGTTAGGGGCTGGCAAATCCACCCGCCAAGTTGCCGCTGATTATCACATCAGCAGGGACCATAACTAAGACCACGCAACGGTGGGAGGAACAACACCACAATACCTCAAGGCCTCGGAAAGGGCGTCCCTAGAAGCTCTCACCAATGCAGGTCAAGCGAGGAATCGAGACAGCACATGGAATGACATCCTGATTGAGAACGACCTTAAAGTCAGTTAGAGGACACTCCAACGACACGTTACCCGCGAGTGGAAGCGCAAATGGCGGTCTAGGCACCGTATCGAACCTGACGAAGCCGATGCGTTAGCTCGCCGACAATTTGCAAGGTATTGGATTCCACGGATGGCCAGTTCAATCGGGTATTTAGTGCTCAAGGAGAGGGAGGGTTACAGGCTGACTTTCTACAGTGCCTCTTCACAGATCAGTGTACGATCCAGAATGCACCCAATAACCCCGAGGGCTGGGTCTTCCGCAGGTCATACGAGAAGTTCCGTAAGGACCAAGTCAATAAGAAGACTCACGGCCGTGCCCGTCAGAGCCGTATGGTGTGGTCAGGCATCGTCGGAAGGAGGAAGCTGCCCCTGATGTTCATGACGAGGGACGTACATGCCCCAAAGCAGGGGTATAGCAGTTGGAGTTAGTAGAAGGCACTGACGGAAGGCATGCCCCCCTACATCGACGAATTCGACCTATTCCAACAAGATAACGCATCTATCCATACGGCCCAAGACACAATGGATTGGTTATGGCTACACGGGATCATCCCCATCGACTGGTCTCCACATATTCCGGCTTTAAATGTCATTGAGCACGTATGGAATGCCCTCAAGGCTAAGCTACGGAACTTGCATCCCGAATATACTCGCCTAGGAAGACTTAGAGCCCATTTGGCCTTAATCAAAAAAAGGATCGAGGACGCGTGGGATGCCTTACCTACACACCTAATTCAGAGGGTTACGGAATCTATCGGCCGCAGGCTACGAGCTATCAGACACGCGTGTTCGTATAATAATAGGGAAAAATAGTCAGAAGATAGAGGAGGAGTAAGAATAATTAATTTAGGATAATAATCATGTGTGTGATTGATCTGTAGATATGTTATCTCCTTATTCTTCGTTCTCCCTCCTCGTCTCTATATCTAAAGAGGCGAGGCCAGGATACTAGCTCTACTGATCCTACAATAGGTCTATAACGCTATTCAGACAATTCATATATCATCGAGACATCTTCCCTTAAGGTGGCTGCCTATGTAACACCATCATGCATGCCACTTCTCCAACACCGGTCTGCATCGCTCACATATCACATACATTAGATATCTTCAAAATCATTCATATGTGGTTTTAGCCGCAAATACCTCGAGGCATATTTGGGTTTCCCTTACATACATACACTCGTGATGATATGGGTCATGTGGGGCGAGGTACGTAGTGGAACTTTTTGACATTCGATGGGATAGTTTCTGTGCGATCGCTTGATGGCATCTGGCTTTACCCTATTCGTTTAGGTTACCGATGAGGTTGGCCTCATTCCAATTCTATGTGACAAGGTCCCACGTCAGCCCTGATGGTGTGAACGAGGCAATGAGGTGAGGTCATGACGGTAAATTGACGGAACCAGGGAGCGCTTCTGCATACGTGCTCCGCGTCACCGCTTAGCTTTAAAGCATCATCAATATGTAATGCATGGCGCCCGTTACGAAAAATGGTGCTGAATTACGAGGGCTTCATTTGCTCATTTTAATTGTTCTTTTCCACGGGGGTGAAGCTCGGTTCCAACTTTCGCTCATTGCTCGTATGTATGCTTTTCTTGCAGTGCTGCCACTGAAGGCCAGCAAAATGATTGTAAACGCGCATACAACCTCCACAAGGGTTTATCCCATTCCAACCGTCGTCCGTACGTCTGGGATATGACTATTAACTTGGAACTGTCGGTGCTAATCAGACTTAGCCACATCAACCACTTACCAAGTCGTCGGCCATGGCGGACTGCGTGCTCTCTGGGTCGTCTTCGGGATTATGGNGTGCTAATCAGACTTAGCCACATCAACCACTTACCAAGTCGTCGGCCATGGCGGACTGCGTGCTCTCTGGGTCGTCTTCGGGATTATGGTCATCGCGTCCGCTGTCTTCGCTCTACGGTCCTCTAACATTATCATCTCTCGCCGATTATACCATGTTATTACTACCTTGACCACCATTATTTCTGCTCTTTCTTACTTCGCCATGGCGTCAGGCCATGCTACGGCCTTCAACTGCCAAACGATAAGAGAAGGTCATAAGCATGTACCCGATATCCGTCGCCATGTTTGTCGCGAGGTATTTTGGGCTCGTTTTGTTGATTGGAGCTTGTTAATTCCTCTCTTGTTGCTGGAGCTCTGCCTTCTCGCTGGAATTGATGGCGCTCGCACCTTAATGGCTATTATGGCTGTTCTTGTTATGGTCTTGTCGGGGCTCTTTGCAGCCTTCGGCCGTGATGATACCGCGCAGACATGGGGGTGGTTCGCGATTGCATGCGTTTCTTATCTGCTTGTCATCTGGTATGTTGCAGTNCGCACCTTAATGGCTATTATGGCTGTTCTTGTTATGGTCTTGTCGGGGCTCTTTGCAGCCTTCGGCCGTGATGATACCGCGCAGACATGGGGGTGGTTCGCGATTGCATGCGTTTCTTATCTGCTTGTCATCTGGTATGTTGCAGTTCATGGTTCTAAGACGGTGGACGCCAAGGGTGCCAAGGTCACCAAGCTTTTTAGTTCTATGGCCACCTTTATTCTGATCCTCTGGACGATTTATCCAATGTAGGTCCTCTATTTCTAGTTTATAACTGGCTGATTTGACCTGTCACTAGCGTCTGGGGTATCGCAGACGGTGCAAAGAAGATATCCGTGGACTCGGCAATTATCGCCTACGCCGTTCTAGATGTATTGACGAAACCAGTCTTTGGTGCTTGGCTCCTCATAGCCCATCATCAGATTCCGGAGATCAATGTTGAAGTGGGAGGGTATTGGTCAGAGGGTTTGAGTTCCGAGCGAATAATTCGAATTGGCGATAATGAAGAGGCTCCCCTTCGGCAACCTTCCCCTTTGCCTGTTCAGCCAACTCGCCGGCAGCCTCCTCACCAGGAGCCATCGACTTAAGGGCCTCGGTGCCAGGAGCCTTCGACACTGCTTCTTCGTCACCAGCAGCCTCACCACTAGGAACCTCCTCGCCAGGAGTCTTAGACTTGGGGGCCTCGGACTTGGGAATCTCGCCTTCGGGAACCTCCGACTTGGGGGATTATCTTGAGGGGCACCCTCGAGCACCCTTGGTATATCTTGCTCGTCGACCTTCTCGTCGACCTTGGAAGTGATGTCTTCGGGCTTCTGCTCCATCACGTCCTCAGGCTGCTTTTTTGCCAAGTCTTCGGGTTTTTTCTCTCTAGGTTGGACTTCTTTGGCGATATCTTTCGCCTTGGAGGTCTCGTCCTTTGCTTCCTCAGGGGGAACCTTTTTGAGCTTGTCCTGCGTCTAGGCTGCCTCCTTATTGCCTATGGACCCATCGCGGCCCTCGAGGCTGATACTAGTGCCCTTCTGGTTCTCGGTCTTGACCTCGGCCACCTGGTCCTTGGCTTCCTCGGTCTGGTTGGGAGTTCCGGGCGTCTCGTCCGACTTGCCTCCGAGACCCAGGCCGCCGGTTACGTCGCCAACAGCGGATTTGTCTGTCACCGACGGCACCAAGAAGTGTTTCTGACAGCACCAGTAATACCATCAACGATATCCTTTAGGCTGCTAAGACCCAGGCCGCCAGGCGGCTTCTTGGCTGGCTGAGTTGCGTATTTGCTATGTTCCTCATCGTGCGAGTTGGGTTCTGCCGGTTGCTCCTCTNACCATCAACGATATCCTTTAGGCTGCTAAGACCCAGGCCGCCAGGCGGCTTCTTGGCTGGCTGAGTTGCGTATTTGCTATGTTCCTCATCGTGCGAGTTGGGTTCTGCCGGTTGCTCCTCTTGCTTCTCTTCGCCATGTTTCTCCTGCCCTTATGGCATGATCTTGCCTAGGACATCACCGGTAGAGCTGATAACATAACCCGCACTGCTGACTGTGTTGCCTACGGGTCAGTGTCTGCAATCTTGCCGACGATGTTACCAACATCATCTAGGGCGTCTCCGGCATCGTTCACAACGCCAGCGACGCTCCAGGGAACTAACTCAAGGTTGACTGCAATAGGTGTGGCAAGCGCCAAGCTCGGGTATGGGACTGTAAACACAGTAGGATTCTGCCGCTCACGGGAAGCAGTGTCTTTTATCGTGTCTTTGACCAGACATTGGGGGATGGAGGCAGGGACTTTAGTTTCCGAAATTCATTCCATTGCTTCAGGGCCAGGGTATCGTTGTGTTATCTGAGGATTTTGTGGGTACAGTTGGGTTGGTTAAAATTGCCATGGTCACTCTGTCGCTGCGTAGGCTGGCCGGGAATGGTATGAATTGATACTTGGGTCTAAACCGCTACTACCACCACATGGTCCACTCACATTATCCCTTGAATTGTCGAGGACCTCCCGGCCGTACCGTGCCTCACAACACCCCTGTCATCAAGAAGGTACATGAGGGGAACCATACGATGCGTCATTGATCATCACCACCAATATGAGCAGTGTAATGTAGCAATTTGTAATTCGAAAGATTGCTGGTACTTCTATCATAAGATTAAATAGGTGGGGGATTAGGTATCTTTGATCCGATGCATTTTAATTGGCTTCCCCCCCCCCCCCTTCTGCCGTGACCTGGCGGGAGGTCCTCGACAATTGAAGGGATAAGGACTACGGGCACCAAAACAAGTTTTTGGAATCTTTAACTTCAATTGGAACCACAACGTCCAGTATGTACACCACCCTTTTCAACGATACTACTGCGCCGCACTTGTTATCGGACGAGTCCTGCAATAACAACACACCATGATGGAGGATCTAACGGCGGGATGGCGTGGCAAAAGCAGCAAAATGACGTATCAACAGGCTCTCTGCGTCGGCCGAGTTTCCAACGTTGGAAAACAGGCTGGCGGGATGGAGGAGGACACCTCGAGACGATTTCCAGAATTGGGGTTTAGATCGAGATCATGACTGGCCTGAGCTTTCGAGATGCTTGCGTGGACTTCACGTGTAGCCTCAGACAAGCGGCTTTTCCACCTGCCAACGTGAGAACCTAGCGTACGGGGAGGGGTTTCATGAGGATTATTATTCCGAAGCGCCACTTTCACTCATGCGGGCTTGGCTTACATGAAGCCGTCGACATATTGAAACTCGCCAAAACTTATGTCACCACTATTCTCGCTTACACGGTCCCTATTGATAACCGCGGGGATCTTAAATAATGAGCCAGAACCCATCGAAAGCCGACTTCACATCTAGGTATAACTCGTCTGGTCTAGGCGCTGAAGCAGGTTTGGGATTACCAAACTGCTTTGGCCATCTTTCCCGCTTTCCTTGTCCTTACTCGCGCCGCCTGTTCTTCCTGAATCTAACGGTTGGTTGGCGATTACGACATGTCGCCTACCATTAGATGGATGATCAATTGTGCCTGAAGTGCCTGGCAAAGTATTGTGGGACGATTGTCGCGAGGAACGGCAACCTCCAGCAAGGGTGAACGTGGACTAGGCCCGATTACATGTGTTCGAGGACAAAGCTCCCGGTGGTGAGGTAAGATAAAGGAACATTTCCACTGTGTGACTTTGAAGCCCATTGCTGCGAATGTGGAGAAGAGTCTCAAAATAGATGAGGGCTGTTGAAGTGAGGGTATTTGTATCCCGAAAACGAGCGGGGTCATTGCCGACCGGACTCCGGAGGTGTACGGAGGCCGATAGGGAACACTGTTGCAAAACCCCCCTGTCAGTTGTCTTTTGGGTCCCTTCCCCACTCTTAAGCCAGAAATCACCCCACACCTTATTAGTCCAGAT
>WESZ01000346.1:0-15412 GCA_011033785.1 Fusarium cf. falciforme | reverse complement strand
TCCGATGTTGCAAGATCTAATTAAGTAGATTTGAGGCACAGTGAATAGTTTTTGTCAACTTTCTGCTTCTGAAGTCCAGTCGGGTTTTCACTAATGGCTGGTAAGCCTGTCTCGCAGTTCGAGACGTACCGAAATTTGACACTGACAACGATCTCTGGAATTCCCGGGTCCCTTATTGCCGGTTACCTCGTTTCGACAAGACTGGGACGCAAGTACACCATGTTCATTGGCGCCCTTGCCAGTATGGCTCTCTTTTTTGGCATCACTGGGATTAAGACTGACGCCCAGAATGTGGGAATATCATGTGCTATTTGTAAGTTAATAATCTCTACTCGCGAAACATAAGTTGTTCATGCAAAGTTTGCATTCTAGCTTGCGGCATAAACATTTACTACAGCACTTTGTACGCTTATACCGCCGAGGTCTTCCCCTCGGCACATCGCGCGACAGGGAGCGGGATCGCAGTGGCCTTCAATCGGCTCATGGGCATCGTGTCAGCCTTTGTGGCTTCATCTGGCAACACTGCTACAGCTGTGCCGCTTTACGTGTGTGCAGCTTTATTCGGTAGCTTGGCTTTGATCGCAGCTGTGTTCCCCTTCGAGCCGAATGGGCGCCGCTGCTCTTGATCTGTGCCTTGTTAGCAATACATGGAATATTTGGCTAGATGGAATACATCGTAAGGGTGGTAGATAATGGAGATAAGAGTTTTCTTAATAATATAAATTGAAGGGCTTGGAATTTTATGAGAGTAATTCTCTGCTATGTTTGACTACCAGCTAGGAAATAGTTTAAAAGAAAGAAAAACACCAACTGCTAATGTATAGACTGCTGATCTATGAGTCTCCGTCCTCGCTCCTCTTGCTCCACCAATCCTTAACGCCCCCGAGGCTGAAATAGACGCACCCATACTTACCATTATCGCAATACCTACCACCATAAGTCTCGTCCTCTGTTTTTCCCCAGTCGCAGCTCGTGATTCTCGCAAAGCCCTCCCTGCAATAGTCACCCAGTTGCAGGTCTTTCTCGGGCTGACACCCCTCCGTATCGTTGCTGAAACCTGCCGAAAGGATCAGCTGAGCCCCGTCGCTCAGCGACGTGTTCCAGGACTTCCACGTGTTGTTTCCAGCCTCTATCACTGAGTCGTCGCAAAATGCATCTATCGCCGCTTTCTCTTCGTCTCTAGAAAAGGACGGAAAGACATTCCAAGCTCCATCGTGGCAGACGCAGTCTTCCAACTCTCCTTTACCGGCCACCAGAGTTGGGCCAAGATCGTTGCCCATCCCGAAATAACAGCTGCTCCAGTTTATGGTAGTGGAAGGCGTGTCTGGCGCTGTGGTGGACGGCGCAGTGGTTGTTGATGGAGGGGCCGTAGTGGTTATGCTGCCAAACACGGCGTCGATCCTGGACTGGGCAATCTCGGCTGCTTCTTCGTAGTCCTCGTCGGTTCCGTCGCTGCCCCAGTATTCCCAATCAGCCATCACTCCTGTGGCTTCCGCGGTACTCTCGGTTGTTGCGCTGGTGATGGTTACGGTGGCATCAGAATCTTGAATGTCGCATCCGTAAATGGTCCCGCATGTGGCAGTGGTGCTGGTCGTTGTCGTCTCGGTCGTAGATTCACCGACGGAGATGCCAAAAGAAGTGCTCGTCAAACACATCTCGGCGCTTTTTGTCTTACATTCGCCATCAGGCTTTGACGAAAAGGTAGGGATGAGATCAGGGCCGATACTGTGAAAGGAAGTTAACAATTGCAACTATATGGCGGCAGGGCAATGAGGCTCTTACGTGTACTCTGGCCAGTCTGGAATCTTTCCATTAATGTCAATGTTGATGTGAAACTTTGGATCGATGGAAAGCACAGGAGGCCCCCTAAATGTCATTAGATATTTGTTCTTGAACGTAGACGTGATGTAGTAGCTTACGGTGGGACAATTCGGCCAGGGGGCCCAGTGATTCCCCATCCTTGGACGGTATCGATGCAGGCGAAGAAGAACCACATCTTGCATGGGATCTTTGACGGTCCTGGTTCTGAGACCGAAGTAGTTATGGGATAGATAACAATATTATCTTCAGTTGTCGTAGATGCAGGTGGCTTGGTGACCGAAGGTGATTGCCCCGTAGCGTCAGTTGGATTTTGTGTGGGTGTTGGGCCGTTGGGATTGGTAGTCACGCCTTCGCTCGGGATAGCTGTGGTGGAGCCAACTTGGCCATTGCTGCTCGTCACTTCAGACGGCATTGTGATAGTCTCGGCATCAGTTGAGGGGATTGAAGTCGTTTGTTCAGCACCTGAAGTAGTTGATTGCTCAGCGTCTGAAGGAGCTGACTGTTCGGCATCCGAGGAGGTGGTCTCCTCAACAGGTGCTGTGGACTCTTCGGTGTCGGTGGGCTGAGTTGATGACACACCACCAGAGTTTTCGGTCTCAGAGGTTGCAGTGTCAGAAGTCGCTGTACCCGTAGAAGACCCCTCTACAGTAGAAGCAGGACTGGTAAAGGCATCTGTTGAACCAGAGCCAGTAGACGCATCTGTGGACGAACTATCACTAGATGACACGGCGTCGGTGGGCTGGGTTGATGATACACCAACAGAGTTCTCGGTCTCAGAAGTCGCTACATCAGAAGTCGGTGTGCCCGTAGAAGAGCCCTCTGTAATAAAAGCAGAGCTAGTAGACGCATCTATGGAAGCATCCGTGGACCAACCATCATCAGATGACACGCCATCGGTGGTGCTAGTCAGGGTAGTCTCAGTACCGGTAGAGGTCGAGCCAACCTGTGTTCTGGTGGGCTGACCGCTGACGGTTGTCTCTGTCCGAGGTAGCTTGGTTTCAGAAAGACTCTGGGTTCCAGTTTCGGTTTCGGTCAAGATGCCAGAAGTAACATCCGCTGATGATCCAGTTTCGGTACCAGTGGAGATACCCGTGTCTGTGCCAGATGAGAACACGACCTCGGTTGGTACGATGGTAGTCTGCTGTCCGCCTGGTCCTGTTGTTACAATCGCGGTCCCTTCACTTGCGGTAACTTGAGTTGGTACAAGTGTCGACACCTCACCGTCTGAGCCAGTGATGACCGTTGGAGTGCCTTGACTTGTCGGAGCGTCGGTTGGTGTCAGAGTTGTCACCTCTCCATCCGAGTTGGTAATGGTGCTCACGGCGTCGGTTGGTTCAAGGGTAGACACCTCACCACCCGAATTGGTGATGATGGTCACACCGCTGGTTGGCTCTAGCGTGGATCCCTCTTCACCCGAGCTGGTAACGTCGGTTGCTCCTGATTCAGTGCCCGTCGGGTTCCCATTATCCGCCCAGGAACTTGAATCAGACAACGTAGCCTCGGGAGGAAGGACCATTGACTCCGAACCATCTGAGTTGGTGATGACAGTGGGGACACTGATATCGGACTCGGTGTTCTGGGGTGTATGAGGGTCGCTGACTCCGGTCGAACCTCCCTCAGAGGAACCAGTCTCAGTTGGGATGATTGTTGTGACTTGCCCGTCCGAGTCGGTGACGGTCGTTGGGCTGCCAGGGCTTGTGTCGGTAAATGCAGAGCTTGCGTCAGAGGAAACGGGCTTGGTAGGGAATATGGTGGAAACGTCGCCGTCTGAGTTGGTGACGATGATGAAATCTGAGCTGGTATTGGCTGTCGTATCCGGGTCTCCTAGCGCCCCAGAGCTACGTGTTAAAACAGAAGTCTCGCCAGTGGTTCCCTCTCCTGGAATAATTGTTGAAATCTGACCGTCAGAGTTGGTCACCTCAATGACAGAAGTTGCCCGGGACACGGTTTCGGAGCCTGGATCAGTATGGTCGCCAGACTCAGTCCAGTCAGAAAGAGTCAGAGTCGATGTTATTTCAATCTATTCAAGCAGAGATTAGACAAGCCCATCGTGATACATCCCGGATCTACTCACCAGCGTTTGGCTAGTTGGAATGACCGTGTAATCCGTGTGAGTACCTGAAATCTCGATATCCGTGGTAGGGGATACGGGAACCGGTTTCGCGATGGTGATGATGGTTGTGAAGCAATTGTCCTGTTTGGACGAAGTAGCCCGAGGTGGAGGATAGCACATTTCGTTTGACCCGCACTTCCAACCTTGGCGGCAGCAGCCAAGGCCACAGCACTCCTTATCTGGATCGCATTGTTAGAGGCTATGTTACAGGGAAGTGTAGGCTATGGGCTAAGGGAGGCATACCAGGACCACAGATGTGTTCCTCATTCCCATTCTTGGCTGGGCAACAGGTTTGGTCATCCTGTATGGAAAGGCATTCGCCCCTACAGAGGCAAGACCCAGGGCGGCACTCCCATTCTGAAGGGTATGAGGCTGCGGCACCCAAGGATGTGCTCAGCAGTAAAAGCAGAGAGGGAGATACGGGAAACCGCATTGCAGTAAAGAGGAAAACGTGAAATCGTAGACAGTAGAGGCAGACTAAGGGTGGTGACCATGAACAAGGAGCAGAAGAGATAGCAAACAGGAAAGAACTTGAACTGGGAGAAAAGACTTAAAAGGATACGACCAGGGCTGGGAGTGGCGGCGTTCTTGAAGAGACGCAAGTATGGGGCTGTAGGTCTTGATAAGTTATGTTCCTCCCTAGGCAGCCTTTGATAAACCAACTTGGCTCAAAACTGCGTGTACTATTCCAAGGTTACTTCTCAGGCTCATGAAAGTGGTGCGTATTGTAATATCGCAGGTCAGCTCACAGCCTGCAGGGGACGGCCAACATTGTATCACGATGCACAATAGGACATGGCAAATGCCGCACTGCCCGTCTGAGCCATATCTCTGAAACACGGTGTGTGGACGCTGACCAGCCCAAGCTTCCTGCAAGCACAGGAAGATCAGCAGGTCACGTATTGAGAGAGAAAAGCTGGGTCAAGGTTCTTCAATGGGCGAAAAGAAGCGCGAAGTATCAATCCGGCACGCGATGTTGTCTGGTAGACCTGGTAATTAAGATTACAATTGAAAGGGTTCCATGCGTTGGCCAACATACAGGTTTCACGATCAGCATTTTATGCAGTTCCAGAACCAACAGGTAAACCGGACAACACTTTCGGTCGTGTTGGGTCGGTCTCAAGCCTATGTCGATTGGAGATTAGCTCGTTTGAGATCAATGAATGACAGTGCATCTGCATCGCCCTGGTCTCATACTTGACCACTGTTCCCCACTATCGATCCTTCACCCCTCTTCTTTTATCTACGATTGGATGTGATACACACTATATCTCGAGCCGAGCCGTGCGAGTCAACAAGGGTCCCCGTCGATCATGAGCCATAGCCTCGAAACATTGGAGGGTCAGCGTCATCCTGAACAATCAATCTACTGCCGAGCCTTGTACATCATTTCCCTTGGTGCGAGCTTTCAAGAGCTGCGTCTGACCACTCGCCTCGTATTGCGTAGGCTTGGAGTACTCGCCTCTCATCCTGCAATTAATTATGCATGGAGCTTCTTTTTGACAGAGCCAACCAGCAGGGAAGGGCCCGATGGGACAAAAGGCCTCTCTCGTGTTATCCCTTGGCCAATCCTGGAGGATCAGAGCACCGCCCGTCAAGTGACGGGCTGTCTGAAGCGGCATTTATTATATGCTAACGTCCGGCAAATATGTATTGTAGGTAGTTACCTAGCACCTCTTTTGTTCCTCGCTTAGTCTCTGTCCTCCTCGGAACACTTTCTTGAGTGATCAAGGGTCGTCAGCATGTTGTCTCAGCTACCCTCCCTATTCTCCATCACTTCGTTAATCTTGAGCCTCGTCTTCTTTGGCCAGGCCGAATGCACCACCAACAAAGACTCCAAAATCACCGATATCTTCTCGGTAAAAGCCGGCGAAGCTGGAGGTGGATGTGATGGATTCCCAATGGAACAGTGGTTTCAAGACGCAAAGCTCCTAACCAACCGCGCATCAGAGGCCCTGTACCTTGCGATGGGTCTCAAAAAGCCCGAGGAGGTCAAGGTCAAGATTAGCAAACAGGAGGCCCAAGAGCTCGTCTTGGTCTTTTTCAACATCAAGCCGGGAGATGACACAACAGACGTTCAATGTAGTTTTCCCCATACAACTATCTCAAGGAAGCCGTGGAGCTTTTACTAACCGACAAATACAGACGTCATCAATGAGTTGAATCTCTTTTTGGTTGAGGTTGGCCGCCCAGGTCAAGATCCATGGCCAGAAAATGTCAAGCCGCGCATCTTTTGCAACAGTGGCTGGCTCGAAAGTAGGCAAACCCCAGCTTATTCTTGTCGTTTCTCAGACTTACCACGTTGATACAGAGAAAGATTGGGATTCAATCGTACTCAACAAGGACGGAAATGAAGACGAGGCTGGGACGACCGTCAAGGAGCACTTCCTCAAGCAGTATGCCGAGAAGCGACTGGCTCGTCTCAGTATGTGGCCCCCTCTTGATGAAGTCTCTTTGCATTTATTTGAAGCCTAACTAATTTCTCAGCCCCGTTCTGGGCGCCGGATTTCGGAGAGTATCTTCTCGATGAGCAGAGCACCAACTACTGCTCGCGGCGGGGTGCCGCGGCGACCACTCAAGACCAGATGTCGGTGCAGACTGTCACCCTCTGCGCGAGGTCCACCAGGTGGAAGGCTTCGGAGCCGCAGACTTTATCAGAGGTTGCAGCCGTGACAGAAGAGGGAGAGTCCATTGTTAAGCGCCAGAGTCACTCCCTCCACCTATTCCACGAGGCATTCCACGTTGCTCTTGGGAATGACGATACGCCCGATCACACATGTACCGTAACCCATCATCCTTCTTTTCAGATCATGGCTAATCTTGCTCCAGACGCCCTGAAGGTCATGCTCGCGGATAAGGACCACCCGGCTCGTATATTCGGAGGCAATAGTGTTGAGAAACGGGGGTACTTGCAGGCGAAGGAGGCTGCTCAAAATCCCGAGTCGTGGACCTTCTTTGCGATGGCCGTTCATCTTACACATGAGAATCCAGGTTTCTCCTTTACTAGCACTATCTCAAAGAAGAGAGAGAGCTGATCGGCCAGTGACTCTTCACCGTGTAGATGGTTGGGATAACTGAATTTGGGGATCCATGTTGGTTAGAGGAGTTGTGTTTCGTATTGTTTTTGAACATGCAATGGCTATGGCTGTATTGACATCATATTGATGATTTGATGGCGTCTCGTAACTCTCACCCATCAATGTGCTCTTTGTTATAGTTAAATCCCGGCCCTTGATGGGTTAACTGAGCCACAAGATCGTAACTCTCACCCACATCTTGATTTGCCACAATAGACTGTCGTCAAGCAAGTAAGATTCAATCGATACTAGCAAACTGTAGGTTGGGGTCGTAATGCATCGCCTATTGAATACGGAAAGGATCCAATCCAACGTCATTCGTTGTTTCATGGTGTACGGCCAAATCTGTCAGTGCCTGCCTGAGGCATCTAACAATCCATGCCATCCATATATAGTTCCTCTCGCCCACTCCCGGTCCCACCATGTCATCTCATCTCATCTCTCACGCCTCGGTCACCTCAACTTGGACCACACATCAAAATGAGCAGTCCAATATGTACATGGACTACATTCGAATTCCCCGCTTCCGAGCCTCTTGACAATTCCACCTTTGAACCCCTCGTCACAAGAAAGAGAAACTATCGCTGCTTCTATCACGGTCGCATGGCAGAGTCGACGGGAGAATGCGTACTGATGGTAATCTGGCATACATCTAAAGCCTATGACGCGTTCAAAAGGTCGGCCGAGTACCATGAATTGGTTGTCAACTTGACAAAAGGCAACCAAGCAGGTGAACCAACCACGCATATCATCAATTTCCAGACCAGCATGTTTTGGAAGAATATGGGAGCACCGAGAAACGAAGTCCGAACCGTCTACTTTCCCGCATCTACGTCACCAGAGACCAGGCAAGAGGTGACTCGCGTCAAAGGCCTGGTTTCTTCCGTTCACTGGGGTATCGATGGGAGTATGGATTACATGTATCACCACCAAGGGACCCCAGACTATGGTTGGGTAGAGGGGACTCAGCTCTACAAGGGGAAAGAGTCAATGGCTTGTGTATGGGTGAATCACTGGAAAAGTGAAGAGGCCGAGGCGAAGTTCAAGACTACTGAGAGAAGGCGGCTGGAGAGCGGGGGACCTGACCCGCCGCCGTTGGCGTTGGAGGATTTTGAGCAGAGGTTGAAGGGCCTGGGAGCGATTGGGTGGCAAGACTATCATGTTACATTTCAAAGGGTATTTGGATCGGGACATATGATGATGTCTGAGGATTAAGAGGCTGCCATGGGTGTTCTTGATTCTCTTTAGATGTTCATCCATATCGAGCTCTAGTAATCCGCTCTATAGGGTACTATTCTTGTTTAACAGACATAACGAAATGTCTTTCTCTTCTCCCAGTCGGTCAAGTCATTCATACTCTCCTCCATAGTGAGGTTAATAGCATAATCCTCTCCAAACTCCTTATCTCGCCTCTTGTTCTCCCACTTCACTCCGCAATAGTATCCTGCCATCAAGGCCACAGCACTGGTTTCAAAGCCCAAGATACTGTTGTATCCGCTCGCGTATCTGGGGCCTCGCTGGCTCGGGAAGTCTGAGGGGCGAGAATGTTAGCCACACAGTAGGCGAGGAAGACCATAGCATTGACCGTGATCTTCTTCGTGTGGCCGCTGGTGTTGGCCATGGGTAGACTGAGCGCGACAACATAAGGGCCCCAGAAGAAGTAGAAGAAGTAGTACGCTGTGAGTAGGCCGCCCTGATTGGAGTCAGGCAACTTCCGAATGACAATGCTACAGACGAGAGGAATAATGCAGCAAAACGCAGCACAAATGCACCGCGTATCCTCGATGTAGCGTGGCGGGAGGGCGGCCAAGATGGAAGCAAGGGCCTGTATGACACCCGTGGGCATGCCAAGAAGCGCCGTGTTCAGACGGCTGAAGCCAAAGCCAGAAACTATTTGGGCCGAGAAGGTGTTGAGGCCGCCATTGGACACGTTCATACACAGGAAGAAGAGGCAGATGACCCACGACTTCCAGTCGATGAGGGCCTCCTTGACCTGGTACCATTTGAAAACCTGCACGTGGCGCCGTTAGCTTATCCAGAGTGCGAATCTGGGTGGAAAGATGATTTCAAGACTCACGTTATTCTGGATGCCGGTATTGTCATCCTTCTTGCGGTGAACCGCAATAAAGGCTTCCTTCTTGGAGAGGAACCGACCCTCGACAGGCTGATCAGGGAAGAAAAACCAGACCAAACAGGCGAAGATGCAGCTAACACCGCCCAGAACAATGAAGAGGAGCCTCCAAGAAGCGATGGCCAGCTTACTGTTGCCGATACCGTAGGACATGAGTCCGACGTAGACCTATTGGGAAAAACGTGAGTACATCAGTCAAGATCTAGAATAAGGCAACCGAAGAGATAGCAGCCACTTACGGAGGCAACTGTAGAGATCCATATAGCAACGCGCATGGGCTGCTCGCGGATCCGATACCACATGGTAGTAGCGAGGGTCAAGCCCGGCAGGGCAGGGGCCTCGAGGGCACCCATGAGAAAACGTAGAGCCATGAGGCCGGCAGCATTATGAGTCACGGCCATGAGAAGTGTCGTAGCCGCCCATCCGAAAGCAGTGACAGCAAGAAATTTGCCGAGGGGGAAATGAGACATGAGCTTCACCGAAGGAAACTGGGCAACGAGGTATCCAAAATAAAAAAATGGATCCGACTGCAAAGAAACCATTAGATCGAATGCATGTATAACCCCACAGGAAGGGCATCAGCCGCCAGTCGATCTTGCGGAGGAGCTTTTTCATTTCATCATCGGTATAGTCGATATACTTCTCCGATGTTATGGCAATGTCGCCATTGGAACCTTTCTGTTCCGAGTCGTTGTCTGTTTCCTTGTTGCTTGAGTGCATTTCGATGGGTTGCGAAGCCATGCCGCACGTTTTGTCGAGAAAAGAGGAAAATGCCGTTATTGTCGTGGGCGTATGTCATTAGTGGAGGGATGGAGAATAAATCGTAGGGAGGTCCAATGCTATTATTTAACCTGGCTATTGCTAATGATCGCTATCACCGATAGGGTAGATAAGATATGAAAACTGCCAAGAAAATGGAGTCGGCCTTGTCGGTGAAATGTCCGACAATGATGCACTGACCCATCGTCTGCGCCTTAGAGGCTGTCGGTCTTGGAACATCCTGTTCTAGAACGGCTACTCGAGTCAGGGCACCGCACAATCTAGTTCGGACTCCGTGCGAGTTGTGTCCGTCGCTTCCAGTCAGACAAGTCCTCTTCCGATGGGCTGGACAAAATTAGGCAAGCGGCCTTGATCAAGACGGTCAGGCCTTGCCAAGGCCGCAGGCTCTCAGCCCTTTATTTTCTACTCCTAGTTGGCTATAGTAATGAACCTGGACCCTGAAGGGGAAGCGAGAACAAGAAAGAAAGCAAGGGGGAAAAAAAACAGCGATCTGTGGGAAAGATGGCCAATATCCAAGCTGACGCAGCTGAAGAGCAACGTCTCTTTGATTTGGAGGTTGCCGAGATCGAGACATGGTGGAAATCCTCTAAACATGCTCATATCATAAGGTGTGTGTTGCTTCTTTTCTCGACTTGCCGAAAGCGAGTGTGAACGCGATACCCACGCGGCATAAGACATACTTACAGAACTTTCACTTGAATCAGAACGTATACTGCTTCCGATGTGGCGGCATTGCGCTCATCGCTGCCCACCGCCTACCCATCCTCGGCACAGGCCCTCAAGCTATGGGCTATCCTCCAAGAGCACCGCCAATCTGGCACTGCTGAGCTAACTTTTGGTATGATTGATCCTCTCTTAGCATCGCAAATGGAAGGACAATCTACCATTTACATTTCTGGGGCTCTTTGCGCCTTCTCCGCTGCAGAATGCATCGGCCAGGACACCAGCGACTATCCGTGGGACACAGTACCACTCGCCGCCGAGAGGGCCTTTCGCTCGCAGCAGTATCATGACCGAAGACAGAGGCAGTATCGTATGCAAAGCTCCCCAGCAGAGCGTGCTCAGATGCCTAGTCCCCGCGACTTCTTCCAGTCCATCGTCGCAGATGGCGACATGGGCTTCGGCACCACACCGGCCACAATGAAGTTGACCAAGAGAATGGTAGAGGCGGGTGTTGCTATGTTCCACCTCGATGATCTGGCACTAGGCGGTAAGGGCTGGACTGGGGGTGAAGGTCACACTGTCGTGTCCACGGCCGAATATCTGAAGAGGTTGGCCGCCGCGCGTTTGCAGCTGGACATCATGGGATGCGTGGCAGCTCTATCCCCCGACGTTTGTAAAGTCAACGCTGACATGCGACAATCATAGTGCCGAGACCATGATCATGTGTCGCTGTGACACGTACGACGCTCAGTGGATCACATCTAATCATGATCCTCGAGATCAACCGTACATATTGGGAGCCACGGTTCCCCTCGGACCAGCAGCATCATCCTGCGTAACCCAGGAAGAGAGATCCGCATGGGACAGAGAGGCTCGTCTGATGACCTTCAACGACGCCGTCAAAGCCTCAGCCACTGTCGCCCAGTACTCGGAATACACAACCCTTCTTGCCCAGAAAACGCCCGCCACCCTTGCCGATCGACGTCGGGTAGCTCACCAGGCGCTTGGCGGTCAAGATGTCTTCTTTGACTGGGACCTCCCGCGAGCTGCAGACGGAAGATACCGTTTTGCTCCAACAATGAAGGCGCTTATCGACCGGACCGCCGCTGCCGCCGCCTGGGGAGAGGTCACCTGGGCTCGAATGGGCCTTTCCATCCCTCAGCTTCGGGAG
Organism: Fusarium cf. falciforme; assembly: GCA_011033785.1. Lineage (NCBI taxonomy): Eukaryota > Fungi > Ascomycota > Sordariomycetes > Hypocreales > Nectriaceae > Fusarium > Fusarium cf. falciforme. The sequence goes on along the minus strand of WESZ01000346.1, from coordinate 3,656 downwards.
TTCCACGACGGGCTTGGCCAAACATATCCGGGCAGGCTGTTTGCAGGAGGCTATGGAGCGACAACGGACTTTTCGGCTCAGAGGTTCTCCTCTGACGACGTGAAGGACCTCCACCGGACGCTGGCGGCGATGGGGATGGTATGGCAAGCACAGCCAGGCTTCGCAATGCAGGGCCTTAACCACATCACATCGAGGTTCTCGCGAATGTGGAGCGAGGAGGGAATGGGGGGATATCTTAGGGACATTCAGCATCTGGCAATGGCGGCGAACGCGGACACGTACGAGAAGATGGAGTGGAGCGGCGGCTACCTAGCTGATGCTTACGGTGAGGTATTGAGAATCAAGTGTTAAGTAAAAGAATCCAACAAGGTTACTCCCCAACCTCTAGTTGTGTGTACTAGATAACATGCTCATACTGGATCCAGCGGGTCTCATCAATGGATAACGACGAGTACGAGGGTCGAGACCCCCTGGCTATCATCAAGAGCATGTCGATAACCTTCTGCTGTATCTTGACCCCCGCCAACTCCTCAACCATTCGTGTCAAAGCCACATTATAAGGCTGATGAAGTGACCGGGACTGCGAGGGATCTCCGAACTTGGAGATGGGAACGGCGTCCATCAGAAGCTCGAAGACATCACAAAACACACACGCTGTCTCCCATTTCGTCGCAAAATCCACGAGGGTTGCTAGACACGAGAAACAGGCCTGCGATACGGTACGGCAGTCGTAGAAGCCGTGCTGTTGGTGAGTAGGCGTTGCCCACAGGCAAGAGACGATGCAGACGCCGGCTTGGAACTGATGAAGTAGCTGTCACAATGAAAAGAACGGGTATCCACGGTCAGCATCCTGATTCAAAGCGAATTATGCAACTCTGGAGGGGAACTCACAGCTGTCCAGGTGTGACAAGTTACGTGGTCCTTCACAAGGAGCTTCCTGAAGGTGACCAGGACAGAGCAGGCAGCGGCGACCAAGTATTTCGAATCACCTCCGCGGACGGCCAGGGCTGGGTTGGGGAATAGAGAGATTATGGTGTAGTCGGCCAGCTTGAGAACCCAGGACCGAGAAAGAAATTTATGGTGGTGTTCTGCCCGATCAGATAAGGATGCTGCCACCTCCTTCCAGCGCTCAAGGTCGTGCCTCAACCAGGAACGCCAGAGATTGGGGATCGGATGATGCTTGGTGACGGCATCACGTTTTAGCTTCCCCACGAGCTGTAAGATGTGATACTGAATCTGCCGTAGGCGGACCATATGCTCCTCCATGGCGACATCGCTGGGGCTGGGGAGCGCCTGGCCCTTTTCGTGGCAGCCACTGAGGAGCAGCTCTTCCGATGCGATACTGCTATCTGTATTTGGGCTATCTGCGTTGCACGTAGAGTTGTCGTTGTCTTCGCCGCCTCCGTTGTCGTAATGTTCGAGCGACGACTCCTCTGGTAGGACCTTGCGTTCCATGGTATTTGAAAGCAGTATCTGGATGACTCGACACGTACGTGCCGTCATCTTTCGGACGATTGTTTCAAGAGGAGGAGGCGAAGAAGATGGTAGTGACGTTTCAGAGGCAGAGCCGTGATGCTCGGGCCTGCAGCGAGAAGGGTCTGACAAGACGCAGTTCTGGATCGCGGTGGAGGCGTGCTCGAACAGATCCTGGATCGAGTCGACATGCATAGCGCGAACAGTGAGTAGGAGTGAATATTGGGTACGCATCACGGCTGGCAGGGTCATCATGCAGGGCGAGCTATTCCTCGCCACGGCACGATGATAAAATTTCTGTGAGAAATGGAGATGGTCAGGCTTTGGGTCGATTCCATACGCCAGTAGAGCACCGATGGACACCACCATGTCAACAAAAGAAGTCCTCGCGTCTGGCGTGAAAGCGTCCTGGCACTGGGCTAAGCCAGTCCAGCATGTCCACCATCCCGCCCACTGCTTATGATGAAGGAAGGGCCACATGATGTGAGCGCTCGTGAAGTACTCCGAGGCATAGCGTTGGGCGAGGGTCAAGGACAGGTGCGTCTGCGCGAGCCAGTTTTGTGGTGACCCGCGGGGAGATAGTTTGCCTTCTTCTTCCATCAGCGTGCCCTGCAACACCTCAACGTCGGGATCCACGTCATCCTCGGCTTGACCCCCTGCCGCAACATCGGATCCACGTCGTTATCAGCTTGAGCACTTGTCTCAATGTCCTCCTGGTCCTCATTCTGGTCGTCATCGATCCCCGGTTCGATCTCCGGGTTAGGTAAATGGGGAAAGTCGGCGGCTCGTCCCACGAAAGGAGGCGTAAATGTATTGATGAGCGACAGGATGAGAGGAAAGTCCTCGCCCATCCGACCTGAAATCCAGTCGGGGATCTCAGCAATATCTAGATTTGATGGCTCGTCGCTAGGAAGTCGCAGCATTTCGACCACGTTCGAGGCCCCCATGCCCCTTGTTGAAATGTCGGAGGGGAAGTGATTCCCAGGTTTAGGATCGGACTGTCCTAGTTGCAACTCCAGGCTGGCAATGTAGTCCTCCAACTGGCGAACGTAGCCGGGAGGGAAGGTTGACGTGGTACCTTCTTGGGTGCCAGCGGGATGCAGTCTGCTCCGGACCGAGAACATTCGCTGCATACAGGCCGCCGTTTATCACACTGTCTAGTAGTTCAGCGGCTACGCCCTGAAGTTTTGGGCATCTGATGTTATCGTCATACCTTCTTTTTGCGCTGCCGACACCGACGGCAAGCGATCTCACGTTGTGCTCGCAACCCGGGGACGTCGAAAAGGCTCGGCATAGAGAACTGGGGCCGGGACTCAGATTGACGCCTATCACCCGTCTTCCCACTGTCGTGAACTCGTTGAAGAGATGACATGGTCGCTTCAGTTTGTCGGCGAAGAGTGCCAAATGCCAGCCGCTATCCGGAATTGCGGACTTCTCCTCTGCTCTCAGCCCCACGATTCGCCACCCATCTAGTTATCTTATCAGGGGGCGGACTCATGAGCAGAATGTCGCATACCATTCGTGTGACCGGATGTAACTATCCGGTTTCACATCTGGCTTGTCGCATAATCCTAACGACATGAGCTTAAATAGCTGTGCCCGAACACATGGCTGTTCGATTTCTTTTGTTCTTCAGATAATTCTCATCNTCCTAACGACATGAGCTTAAATAGCTGTGCCCGAACACATGGCTGTTCGATTTCTTTTGTTCTTCAGATAATTCTCATCAATTGACTGGCGCCATCAATGATCCCTGTGGGGCCAATTGTCTGACACTGTAGCTAGGCGCCAATAGGGCTGTTGAGTGATGGAGTGTGCAGCTGCACCAAGTCAATCGCAGGGCTCTGCGGTGTTGGGAGTGGAAAGTGCAAAGCCAAGCAGGTGAAGAGAGGCAGAGGCAAGAACAGGCTGGCATGATTTGGTTTCGGGCAGACTGCTTACCCTGGGCTACGGATGGATGGATGGATGGATTTTATTTCGCCCGGAGGGAAGTCCCTATAGGGCCTTGGCACAGTCTAGTTCACATCTCAGTACATTTGGTACCTGACACCCCAAGCCCCACGGATCGTCGTCTCTTCGCTTGCTGCTCAACCACGTCGCTGCTTGTTCCATGACAGGCCTGCTTGAAGGCCAAATTCTGCAAGTGTTCAGCATCCTATCCTCGGCAGCTGAAGCACGGTCTG
>WESZ01000339.1:0-15860 GCA_011033785.1 Fusarium cf. falciforme | reverse complement strand
ACGATAGTGGGATTCTCAACGACCAGATTCAGATGCTCGGGAGATGGACCTCGGAGGCATTCAGAGTTTATTTCACGACGAACGCGTCAGTCTTGTATCGGCTCAACCACCAGTTCCAGACGGGCTCGCCGGCGCCGCTGTCTCTGGTTCAACCACCGTCCCCTCCACCATCCTAGTTTGGCCCGGGCCATTTGGGCCCTCTCTGACGCTGCGGTCTAACACGCTTACGCCTAAGACCGCAGTGACAGGTGACCCGTTGCGGCCAAACTACACACACTCTGTCCCTCTTGACTGCGTGAGGTCACCAATAAACCACAGGATAGGGAAAAATATGGGACTAGTTTCATTCGATTGCATTTTTCTTGCTCTATCGCCCCTGTCATGTTTTCTCTGTTCCGAAANTTACGCATAAGACCGCAGTGACAGGTGACCCGTTGCGGCCAAACTACACACACTCTGTCCCTCTTGACTGCGTGAGGTCACCAATAAAGTCTCTAATTGACATTTTGATGATTTTCAGTCAAAAGACGATAACTTCGTTTTCAGTTGACTTCTAATCAATGCGTTAGCAATCTTTTATTAATTGAAGAGATCATGCAAAGATGTTAGTTATTCTTATTTTTTAAGGTCTTCTCTATCAAATCTATTGCAGGTTTTAAATTACTGTTTCGCATCGCTTCATCTGACACATCCGACAATGATCCGGAAGTCAGTATTGTGCTGTCGGCCTAACTTCGTGCCGGTTCCCCTGAGGAGATTTCCAAGTTGAAAGAATGAGCTCATTGCGACGGACTTGACAGCAGAAGGTGCTAGTGGTGATAGATCTGGCGTGCGACGCAGCGGAAGAGTCTCCGGGCTCATAACTGTCGCACTGAGCGTGCTAAAAGGATCAAGGGTCAGGTAAAGAATAATGAGCAGCAGCGTGTTGATTGATTGTTGTCTGAAGTTATCTCTTGTGCGGGGTATTCCATCCCGCAGAGTTAAAGTATACGGCTAGATTACTAACGCAGTTGTTTCATGAGGCCGCGAAGATCATGCCTATCCTNGTATTCCATCCCGCAGAGTTAAAGTATACGGCTAGATTACTAACGCAGTTGTTTCATGAGGCCGCGAAGATCATGCCTATCCTGCGACACCGTGCTATTTAGAATATTGTCAGTTTAATCACCAACCTCCTCACCGCTCTATCTCGTGTTTTTTGATCTTTATCTTTGACAACGACAAAAAAAATGCCTATCTAGCGGCTTCGATGGGAATATACAGAGGACGACATGGCTAAGACGATATTGGATATTACTAATAATGGCTTTTCACCCTCTCAAGCGGCTCAGAGACGGGGAGTGCCCCGAAGGACCCTCACCGACAGACTTAACGGCCAGACAGCCGTGAAAGAGCAGATTCAGCCTCGCCGGGGCCGCCCATGCCTACCCTTCCTGCCTTCTCCGAGGCATTGGTTGACACCAGGATGCCCTCCATCCTGTTGGCGGTTTCTATTGGTCATGACTCGGCGTGATGCTCTCAAAGATGAGTGTCTTCATTAGTTCAGCCAGATGAGGGGGGCAAATGATTCAGCGCCCACCCTCCCCAACGCTGGTATGTAAGGACGATTAGGGCCAGATCCCTTTTAGACGATGGCGATCACCGGGATGTGATCTGCCTCTTGGCACTCGTGGAAGCGCCTGTGCGTCAAGGCGGGAGTAACATCGGGTCCCCTGTTGAGGTCTGCTTCCCACAGGCCGGGACAAGCATATTAGTACGGCGTAGGTCTTATCTCCCGGGTCATGGATACCGCCTAGCTGAGATGATACACGACGAGCGCACCCGTCACAGCGGATAAAGCCGGGTGAGTTGACATCAGTGTACCATCGCTGTTATAAAGCCACAAGACCGAACCCACCACCTTAATTGCCAATGAAGAAGTAACAATTATCATTGGATAGTGAAGGCGGAAGAAATACGCGCGCTGTTGTCCTCTTGGATGTTGCGTATGTGCCAAGATTCCATACGAACATCATCAGCGCGAAGAGACTTGCAAGGAAGGGATTATGGCATTGTGCGGTGGATAATACGCTCCGGACCGGACGGGCACCTATGACGACAATGATGTCCTCTGTCGACTCATAGACCAATACGGCCTCGATGTAGTCGAATACAAGCTAGTTTCCGGCTCTTACTTCAAGCTTCCACAATCATTGATCCCCGTATTCAACGCCTTCTAAGATGTATTCTCCTCTTTCCAATCTCAAGCCTAGACGACAGAGAATGGCGATTTCAAGGGTTCCGAGTCCGGATAAGGCCCTCTCTGAAGCCCGGGCGGACGTCGCTTCTAATCCATTGGGCCACCCCGCGCGTCGGCCTGGGCCATTTTCGATACCGGTATTGTCTTTCAGGTTCAACCATACTTGTCAAACTCGAGGTTGTCCTTTCTCCCGCCTAGGAGCCCTAATAACAAAACGCACTAAATCAAGATCGCGCAACTTTATACCTCGTGAGCGGCGGCCAATACATAGGCGCCCGGGCGCGCCGCCTACCAACTAGCCCCATGCCCATTGGCCCATCCAACACTCGCCCTTAATGCCGGGGAACCCCTGATTGCCAGCAACCCGATAGACGTGGCCGGGGAGTCCTTGCTGGATGGCGTGACAGGGTGCCATGTAGCCATATCAAAAACGAATTCTCATCTGAAAAGACGCCTCGTTCCGCCATAATGTCAATGCGCCGACTAGCTATGCAGTCATGTCAGAAGTGGCGACTTGTCGTGACAGGAAACGCCTCGTTCCTCAAAGCCAATGCGCAGATGGATTCTTACGCCGGCCCCCCTCAAGACCAACGGAATCTTGACACATCCATCACAGATGCTGCTCAGCGGGTGAGAGACCACACCATTATGAACCCCTGGACCATGGCTTAGTATCTAATATCAACAAGGTTCGACGGAAATAAGCCGTTTAGAATGAACAGACAGCCAGAGCCAAATTAGGGAGTCTGAACTCGATATCACCAACACGTCAGCAGCGATTGCCTCGTTGTGATGTCGGCCACCCACCTCTCTGTCAAGGATCCATGCAGTCGCTAAATTCTGCTAGGACTCTTGTTCATGTACCGGTCTATGCTCATCGCTTCACACAACAGCAAACACGGTTCTCAATTCGATCCTTTTAGCTAAAAATAGGAGTCATGCTGGAAATATAATTGCTCGCATCGCCGCTTGGCCAGTCGTAGACAGTCTCACTCTGATTCATGGGCATGATGGAGGCACTTCTCGCAGGTTCGTGAAGCGGCACGGCAAGACACTGTACATATGCCAACGGACTTGGACTGTAGGATATTTAGATGAGACTAGGTATCCCTACCGCCGCATGCCCCTAGGGAGATCTGATCGCGTAGCGCGCCTCGACCTTGAATACACCACCTACCCAACCTTGCATCTAGAAGCGATCCTAGTTGTGCTAGCAATGGATTCTCTAGTTGAGCGTAAGTACTTCATAGCTTGATCTGGACGTGAGACCTCACAATGACTCATGCCTTTCTGGCTCATTTAATCTGTTGGGGCATACGTGACGTGGGGCATGTTCCATTTCCTGGTCGGGATCAATCTTGGGAGTTGCAGTCGAACGCGTTAAAATGCCAATCAATAATTGAAAGAATCTCTGCTTGATGATGAAGCTCCCAGACGTCTGGCTTCGTCGGCCATATATGGTTCAAACTCTTCTATGCCGTGGCGAGGCGTCCAGTTCAAGCTTCTTGACCTATCGCCGCGAGCAACGATGTTCCATCTCACAAAGAGCACCTATATCGTGGTTAGTTATGGTTCTTACACCCGCTCGTCAAGTCCAGAGTTGATCTTGCTATGTGGTGACGAGGCTCCTCCGTAGCATACAAGGTCGGCTTGTCCGTGTCCACGAGATCCATCGAATGCAATACCGTGGCTGTCGCTTGCAAAGCGGGATAAATTGGCATGCTTCCGTTCTCTGCCATGTAGAAACCCTCTCTACCATGACTGGGAGGTGGGTTTTCAACCATGGCGAGCAGCAACGAAGCAACTTTGATGTGAAGCATTAGCTTCATGAGCTGGATCCAACCCCGTTACTACTTACCATCATCCACATGAATGAGAGACCAAAGAGTTTCAGCGGGCCCGACTCGGCCAACAGCCCGACGATCCATCGAGGCACTGATGATGGCGCCTATCCCCATTGATGTCAGGTTTGCGAGGCCCTGTTCGTGAATCAGGCCGCTTGGTTTCCCAAATACTACCGTCGGGACGAGAATGTACGATCGGACGTGGCCCGCATCATCTGCCTTGACGACTGCGTCGTCAACATTCCTGTCTTGAACCTCTTAGATATTGGGTTGCAAAGTGGAATACTGCCTCCCTTACGAGGTTTGTCAAGCGGAATGGCGTTAATTTTGTTAGAGTCCATGTCCGACGTGACGGTGGTTGACGAATAGCCAGCTGAATCCTCCAGAAGAAAAGCTAGTTATATTTTAGCGGAACCTGGAATGAAAATAACGTTGCCACATACCCGCGCCAGACTACAACGACGTCATTATCAATACTCGAGCTGGCCGTGGGCGAAACAACACATACCGTATGATATAAGATGGAAGTTCCACCAGTGACATCTCTTCTGGCCTTCATCCCCCTCAGGATCGCGGATGTAGCCTCCAGATCATCGCAGTCGGCCTAGAGCTTCTATATCAAACTCTTTGCTTCTGCCGCGTGGCCGTGATACATACGATCTGGATGACAACGTCATATTTTTGTGATTGCTCCTCGAGTCCAACAAGGTCCTGGAGGCTCAGCTCAATCGCCGTAGTTCCGGGCAATAAAGTCTGTATTTTTTCTAGCCTTTTGAGTTTGGCGGCTGGCCAGTGTGATACGGAAGTGTTCGTCAAGTTTCGAACCGAATTTGGCGTGCAAATGGGACAAAAAGGCGCCGCCAATGTATCCTGTCGCACCAAATAACAGAACCGACTTTGGTGTCATGTTGAGTGGGATTGATGAAATGACAGAAACTGAGGTAGAATTCAGATTGAGTGGGTACTTGACCGATGTGGAAAGAATGAGATCTTTCTTATTAACGGAAATGAGAGAGCCATACTAAGCTGTTTCATGCGCTTAGATGTTTCACCCGCTTGTGGGGGTACGTTGTTCAAAGCTTTCATACTAACTTAGCTTAACCTTAGCCTAATATACTAATCTCGGTTCAACTAACGTTAATTTCAGTTTTCGGCCACAGGATGACCAACCAGGCTGCCACATTACAAGTGTCAACGGACTACGGCCAATTTCCGGCGCCTTGGAACCCAGTAGGGAAGACCTGCTTTACGGTGAAGGGGCCCGTTGAGGAGAGGCTGATCGCTCTGCAGGTTCCGTTTGGTTACGTCGAGCTGCTTGTGAATCAGCAGTCTAGCATTATCTAACTTGGCCATACAAAAAGCGGTGTAAACGGACAACCGATAACGGCTTGTGTACAAGGTGTCTCTTTCACATGCGTGTGTTCTACGTGCAAAAAGCCGAGGATTCCCTATCTCGAGTAGAATCTTCAAGTTTGATCTCGGCTACACCGGTCACAGGTTGATCTATTCTCAGTGGGGTTAGTGCTGAACCTTACTTCCTCGAACCTATAATGTACACCTTGGCGGAGTGTCGCATGGAAGGCACCTCGGAGGAAGATTACACATCTGATCCCTGGAAGACAATCCGTGGTCGAGGCCGATCCACCCGGTGATCCCGGCACTTTTCCTGCAACTCCACACAGATGCATGTGGCGGAGAAAGCGGAGATCAGCAGCTCAGTCACTTCACATCTCTATGATATCGACTCAAACTCCGCAATATTTTGCCGGCATTCATCCTCCTACCCGCGCCACGCCCCATGAGAGACGGTGGGAACGACACATGGAATAGTGGGGCATGGCACAGGCAAGATCTACTATCTATAACGTCAAGCTAATCCTGTGATTTAAAATCCCGCTTCGCTGCTCTGGCGAAGATGATTGGCCACCATTCCATATCCCTTCGGTTTCTTCTCATCCAAGCAGGCTCCTGTGAGCACTATCTGTTTCCATATCGCCTTTGATTTATAATACTCCGCAGTATTCCGTTCTGTGGAGGTGACAGCATTCGATGAGTGTCAGAGAGCGAAAGGAGGCAACCAGACCCTTCGCGAGTCCTCCTAAATGTACCCACCCATCCAGAGTCCCATGTTCTTTCGTACATACCGCCATTTAACAACCAGTGCATTTGTCTCGATTCATTGCCAACAAGGTCCATTTCGGCGTGGGTGAGGAAGCAGGCAAAGAGGTGACTGCTTGGGGCATATATCAGGACAAGCTTGTCAAGGCCGTATTTAACGGCCGGGAAGACTGGAGGATCTCTGAGCGAAAAGTCATTTTCCTGGCGCCGTTCAAGGGCGATTTATTTCCGATTTTGAAGTAGTCGTCGACATTGGCTGGCGGTATCAGGTCAACTTGCCGCGGCTTCCCTCCGGTCGCACTGACTATGTTGCCATTGAGGCTGGAGGCGGGATCGGTGGAAATGGCAATATTCCGATTTGCTTGACAGATATCCGCGACATTGAACGGATTATCTCCGATCCTCGAACTTTGAATCGAATGGTCCTCGCGTACACTGAAGTGACCACACGCAATGAGATCTACAGTCTTCTGGAAAATATCAGTGGTGAAAGCATACCACGAAAATACGTAAGCTTCCCTCGAAAGAGTAATCACAGTTGTGGTCATTCATAACTTACCGAGAACAGGTATCTGCAGAAGAAATCCGTGCGCTTGTTGAGGAAGCCGAAGCTGGTAATCCTGCCCTCGACTCTTTGGAGTTCATCGAGCTGTCCCGACTGCAGTACTGGCTTTCATGCGACGTCCGTGGAGACAACACACCTGAGAATGCTCGTTATCTCGGATATCTTCTCACCAAGGATTTGTACGCCGATATTCAATGCACGTCACTCGAGGCTTTCATGCACGAGGCCCTAGAGGGGAACGGACAGAAGGTGTATGAGCATTTTGGATCTACAGTGATTGCGTCGTTGGTTGCTGGGCTTGCCGTCAGGCATAATAGACTTCCCCTTGGCTACCATTCTGGTGCCGGTAACATAGAAGATTGATACCATCCTACATCCTGTGTACTACACAAACGGTAGCCGCTCTGGGTGGAATTTGTAGCTCTAACGCAGGTTGGTCATCTGTTCATTGGGTAAGCTTCGCGACGAGCCGTTACGAGCTCAAGAAGGCGTACGATTCCGCGGCAGCCAACTTGCTGCGGCTGCCTGCCGTGTCGAGGCTTTCTCGAGGTTTCGATTTCTCCTCAGCCGCAGAATCAATGCAGCTGCCACAAATGCTTGAGCTGAAGTGTAGCCGGCACGAGTACCTACCCGAGTCTGAGGCCAATGGGGAGGTCCGCAAGGGGAACTTCAGTCAGAGGGAAACCATTTAAACCACGACACCCGAAAGTGAGATGTTCTATCGTCCGCCATAACAAAGGCTTTGCTGAGGCCATGCTTCGGCTGATGAGTATATCCATCATTCAACGGTCCAGACTCTTCTTATTCTATGACCTGAAAGTATAAACATCAAAAATGTGTCAGACAATTGACTCCACAGGGATCAGAGATGGCATCAGTAAAGTAATGAGGACTATCGAAGGAGCATAATATGCGACAAAATGCTTGTTCTTATCACCGGCACCACAGGCAGACTCGGTCAGCAGCTAGCTTTAAACGCCCTCTCGCGCGGTTTATCCCTCCGAGGACTTGGCCGCGATCCCTCAAAGCTGCAGCCAGGCATAGCCGACAAGCTCGAATCCTTCGTTAGGAGTAAGAGCTACTATGATACCGATGCGCTTGACTAAGCCGCCAGGGGAGTCGACGGCATTACTTGCTCTTACGCGCCCGACCCGATCCTTAGCCTCGATGGTGGCCTCCTTCTCCTCCGTGCCGCCGAGAGGGCCGGGGTGAAGGTGTTCATCGCCTCGTCGTGGAACAACGACTGGACCAAGATCAAGTTTGGGGAATTTGCGCACTACGACACGCATATCGCCTTTGAGCAGCATGCCGCCCTGACCAGCCTCATCCGCCCTATCTACCTATTCACGGGTACCTTTTCTGACCACCTGACAAAGTTCGGCTCGGGGCCGTTCATCTGGACGAACAGGGCAAAGCAACGCTCAGGTACTGGGCCGACGGTAACATCCGCAAGTCGTCGTGGTCGTCATCGAGATGGGTTCGGCGAAAGTACACGTAGATATACCGGTACTAATCTGTTGTCATTATAACCCTAGAAAGGGAGCGATTGTCCAAATTGTTATTATTGTGGTATCTGGAGACTGTAACCACCAGCATGCACAGCTTATAGAGACGATTCGGGAGATTGGATATATTCGTTGACTCTGTTTAAGAATATGAAGGTAGGTCCCATCACTGCTCCAACCCCTTGGTGTCTGCAATTCGGATGACATACTTGACACCATGTGCTTTACCCTCCTGCAGCTTGGCCAGGCCGTCTGCAATGCCGTCCAGCCCTCCAGAAACCAGCTCGTGCCGGTGCGGCTTGAGCCAGCCGCCCTTAAGCCCAAGGGCGAGGTAGCGGGAAAAGATGTAAGCAAACTCCTTGTACCCTACGAACAGAGTGCCGAGGGCCGTCCATAACGACTCCATGCCCTCAGGAACGCCCTCCATCTTCGGCAACGCAAATTGCGACAGAAATGGGACCCCATGAGCCTCGGGAATCTTGGTCCTGTCGTTTGGCAGGGTGATGGCGAGGCGGGCATTCTGCGGCTGGAGAAGCGCGCCGACGATCTTGTCACTTCCATGCTCCCCCATTGCGTCGAAGGCAGAAATGAGCGGCCTCCCAGCTAGGGCCTCCTTGGCTTTAGCCACCAGCTTCTCGGGCCCCACGCGGTAGTCGAGGACCACATCGCCCTTACTGTGGTCGATGAGGGTTTCGACATAGTCCTTGGACTCTCCGGCTACGGCGATAATGGGATGGACACCGCTCTTCCGAGCTAACTGCACCGCGAAGGCGCCGACGGCTGTCCCAGCGCCGTAGATGAAGAGAGGGCCAGCAGTTTCGGGCCGGTCCTCGTCAGTGGTCCATGGGCTCGGGAGACTTAGATCCCTGTAGAGTCCTACCGCCGCCGTTAAGCCGGACAGTGGGACTGTGGCAGCGGACTCGAAGGGGAGATGATCCGGGATCCGGAAAGTGGCATACTCCCAGGCGAGGGTGTACTCGGCGTAAGCTCCGTGCGGCGCAGGCGACATCACGGATGAGGATTTGTCCTACTTGAGGGAGCGGGATCGGGGACTCAATAATGTCGACCTTTGGTCCTAGAATATCTTTAGCTTCGTGCTACACGGTGGTCAAACACGGCCCTCACCCTTGGATACCAGTGCTTCTTTCATTTTTGTTATAAAAAAAGAGACGAGTGAGCTACAGACTCTGTTGGTGTCCGGATATCGAACGTGTGTATATATGACTCTGCTTCAGTATCTCGCGCTTTATACTCTAAGAGCTGTAAAGGGCTATTAGGGGGTGACTATCTTTATATTGACAATTGTACTCTTGTCAGAGTTGAACTTATATTGAGGAAGCGGTCAAAGACGAAGCTGGAGATGTCTGGACGTGGTCGAGATGAAACTATGATGCGGGTCCCGTCTTGCTCTCCGTAGCTCTCGGAACGGACACGAAGCTGACCCCGAGCCGAGACATCAGTCAGGAGGAGCTTTACAAACAATGGACGGGCGGACATACGAGCGGAGTTCACCATGAGCTAGGCATTGTCAAAGATGCTAATTGGCAAAGGCTAGGTGTGTCTCTGGTTTCGCTCCACCGCGTGACGATGACCCTGGAGTGTCCAGGGGTCTATCCCACACGTACGCAACGGTAAGCAGGTCAGAGGATTCAGCTGCGACGTACGAGTCCATCCTAATTTTATGAGCCGTGCTCCAATTGATGGGGTTCGGGGGGAGTTCCGCCCGGCTTGTTGCCTGTCACCCGGGGTTTCCGGGGGCCTAGCCTGGACAACGATTGAAGAGTTTGGACTTGTGATTGAGAACCAGAGATTGTCTGATCGAGTATCGCTGAGGGACCTCTGGGGTTGTCCATGACAGCAACTGCTTCCATAGTTCTTTTTTTCCAGTACGGCCCAAGACTGATGGACAACGCTGACGTTGAATCTTTTAGATGGGCCGTCGGATCGATGTCACCCCTGGGACATATTGGACCCTGCGAGTTAATCTAGCCAAGCCAGCGGAAATAATCTGCCTGGAACGGCCAGCATCTGACGGATTAGGGTCGAGCTCCTTTTAACCAATACGGCTCTCCCGAAACCTCGTCTCGCCCATCTCCCATTCGGCCCATCTTGAAAGGTTTTACTGGCGTGCTGTCCTTTACAAGGGGTAACACGACAGGTCAGCCACGCAAGCCTCGTCACTCAATTGGCGACACGACGCAGTATCTCACCGCAGAAACCATCAGGGGCATGATACACGAGCGTGACACCGGCTGACGGTCCGTATAAGTGGGGTCGATGACCATCTTTCTAGGATCGCGAGTCATTGACATCCTAACTCCCCGACATGCCTCCCCCCCAAGAGGACAGAAAACACGGGATTCCTTATCACGGCTGCCCAGCCAAACCTGTCCCTGTTCTTTTGTCCACTGGTACCTCCCCAGTCTCTTCAACCGACCCTAGACTTCTTGGGAAGGCCGGCATAACTAAATGTCGCCTACCCCGGCGGCCAGTGAACGGTTTTCCCTCGAGTCTCTGTTACGCCCGGCTCCACAAGTTAAAGTTTGACAACCCCTGGCGGGCGCTTCCCGTTCCGTTCCCAACCGTCCGCGTTGTGTCATCTTTTCTCGGTCGTTGCCTCAAAGCCGCGTGGGCGACAGGACAAAATCTGTTAGGAAATGGCAGATGTGCCACCCCTTGGCGCAGCGATCATTAATAATAAAGCACCGTTCCAGTTTAGCCGCACTTGACGGTCGTATGGATCCAGAGACATTACCCGTCCTTTTCTTTCTTTCTTTTGTCGATGTCTCTGCCATGTCGTTCCCCGTCGTCAATGGCGTCGAGGTTGCGATGGCGCCGCCCGTCGGCTACCAGGCCGACTTTGATAACCCCGAGACGGACGAATCCATGGTTCGGAATGCATATTGGATCTTCGGGCTTGAGTTTGCGATAGCGACTGCGTTTCTGGGCCAGCGGATGTACACCAATGCGATGCTGCTGCGCAAGTTGATGCTGGATGACTGTATGTTAAACAGAATTAAACGTCTCTCCGCTACTTGACACTAACATAGTTTGTAGATTTGATCCTTTTTGCTTGGGTAAGAACGACATGATACGATTGAGTGCCGCAGTACTGATAGCTTGAGTAGATCCTTTCGATTGCCGCTCAGTCATGTCTACTCAATGGCTACAGCCGTAAACTACTCGGAGTCCACGTCTGGGAGATGTCAATAGACACCAACACCGAGTCTGCTCTAGTACGTTAACTTGCCGACCATCTTGACGATAGAGTCGTTGCTCACAGACATCGGTAGCTTCTCATGTGCACAGCCCTCACGTACATCCCGACGACGATTCTGTCCAAGCTGACCCTCTGCTTCTTCTACTCCCACCTTTCTCCGTCGCGGTGGTACCAATACTCGGTCTACTTCACCGCATTCGTCTGCACGAGTAGTCTAGTCGGCATCTGGTTCAGCGTCCTGTTCGCCTGCAAGCCCATCGCCGCGGGCTGGGACGTAAGGCTGTCCGTCGACGCCACTTGCATCAACCGCCCTCCCATCTACATCACCCAGGTTGCATTCGGCTGCGTCACCGACTTGATGCTGTTGCTGCTACCAATCCCAACGATCGTCGGGCTGCAAATGTCCATTCGACAGAAGTTTGGTCTGGTTGGCCTGTTCGCCATTGGCTCGATTACCCTCATCACAGCTATCGTCCGGATGGTCCTGTTGCTCCCGAGCTTGTCGAATCCAGATCAGAGCTGGTCGTTGGCCGAAGGCTGCCTTTGGGTGTAAGCTGTCATCCACATCTTTTGCGGAACTAGCTGACACGGCGCAGGATTATCGAGGCCAACTTGCTAATCATGTACGGCTCGCTGCCAACTCTCCGAGTCTTCCTCAAGCACGTCGCCCCCCGAGTCCTCGGCGACAAGAGCGCCCAGAAATCAAGCGATCTACAGGGTGGGAGCGCGAGGTTCGGGCTGCGCACCTTTGGCGGCTCAAATGGCCCTCGACGGAGGTTTGATTCGCTGGTGGAGCTGGAACACGATATCCATTTCAATGGGGTGAGCCTGCGGCCAGAGGGGATGGGCAAGACGGACGTGAATATCTACGGTGGCCAGTCGGACGAGTCGCTGGGGAATAACCAGACTGGGGATACGGATAGCGAGGATGCTATATTGCAGACGCGTACAATGACTATTCAGTACACGCAGTCGTAGACCTTGCTTATAATGAAAACAAGTCGCTCAGAAAGACTTGGCCTAGAGTAAGAAACCAGGTCAACATGTGATCACCGTGAGGACTAGTTAGACCTGATAAATGTTGACAGTGGCCGTGATGGTGCTCTAGGGTTAATCAACAGATGTGTGAAATGAGCAGAACAAGCAATGATGTAGTGTGGCACTGGATTTCTGCCCCGAATTTGCAGAGCCATTTATCTCGCTATAATTCGGGATTCTCCTAGCAACGGAATATATTGCTGGCACAAATTAAAAAAAGAAAAAAAAGCTCGGGTTGTTGAATTAGGTAGAAAGGTGGTGTAGCCAACGTTTCGAAGCTGTTTATTCTTCGGTGTGGAGTAGAACTATAGAGTTGAATCTTGTTGCGCTAGTGATACGGTTGGGTTGAGTCAAAACTATGTTGGCCTCCTTGCTTTGTGAGCTCAAGCCAGCACGACATCAACGGCTACACATTCCATTCGTCACGCCTTCCAAATCACAGCCTCCACCTCACAGCTTGTAACGGAGTTGGACGATAATAATTATGCATTTATTCGTCTATGTCTAGTTTATTTTCCTTCTTATAGTCCGAGGAAGCTGCCCAAGTAGTCGAGCTTTCCGACAGGAATACCTCTGGCCGCAGACTTTACTCGGACAAGCCAAGGCCCGAAATAATTCCTGGTTGCGACGTGTACAGAGTCAATTGAAACAGGCATTGGTGGAGTTGTAAATGGCACGAGACAGAGAGAACAGCTCATACGTTGGGTCATTTACTGCTGCCACGCGTCGCGTGTGGCTGCCTGGGGCCCCTGACGACAGATTCGTCGCGTATCACACTATGAGCTGCCATACGCAACTTACCCGGGACAACTCCGATGTACGTGGCGATCGACGATCAAATCGATCGATTGGAGGTTTGATCGATGGCGGACAACGAGCTCCCACCTCCACGTGGTGTCCGCTGGGAACTCTCAGAGAAACAGTTCGGCTGTCTCCGGGTGCCAAGAGGAACAACGCGCCGACGCACCGAAAACCGATCCTTCGAACCTCACGAAACACCAAACATTACAGCCCCAGTACGGTAAAGGGAGTTGCGCCCCTACTGTACCAAGGACAGCTTGTAATTTACTAAATTACACACTTTTCGTCCGTGCGCTCATTGAGTAGTAGTAGGCTTTACTACGCCCGGGAGAACTAGTCTCAACGGGCCGTTAGATACGCTTTGCCATTTACACTTCCGCCATCTTGATCCTGACCACAAAAGAAAACCCCACTTCTCTCTCCGATTCTTTTTGTTCCAGCCTCGCTTGACTCTGTTTGACAGACCTGCTTGGAGGCCGATTTCTCCAAGTGTTCAGCATCCTATCTTCAGCAGCTGNTCCAGCCTCGCTTGACTCTGTTTGACAGACCTGCTTGGAGGCCGATTTCTCCAAGTGTTCAGCATCCTATCTTCAGCAGCTGAAGCATGATGAACCCATCTTTGGCCCCGTACGTTCTCGGGCATCTTCAGTGGACGAAGGTAATCCGTAATCTATTGATCGCGTCCACACGAGGAGATCCTTTTCTTGGCTTTTGCACGAGGAAGCCCCTGAAATATTCACCGCTAGACACTACACACTAGACCACCCGTTTGCGTATAAACGCCGTTTCATCTTGGAAGCCTGGCTGGATCTATGGATTGCACTTTATTTAGACACGAGACTTGTCATTGACAGAGTCACACCATTTTCTTAATGTATATAAACTTGGGAATAGGGTATGGGTAAAATCCACTCTTCTTCGGCGTTAAGCCGCTGCCGCTTAACATACTGGTTAATTGCCTACCCAACACGAAGAAGCGCATGGACAGGAAACTTACGGTGAGGCTGCATTGACCCGGATGCCCCTCTCTTCGGCTTCCATGGCTGCAGCTTTGACGAGGCCTACCGCAGCGTGCTGGCTCGCGGTGAACACGGAGTCTTTAGGATAACCGCGGACTGAGAACATGCTCGTGATGCGGACAACGGAGCTAGCTGTTCCCTTGTCGTTCCTCTCTTCCAAGAGCCCGGGCTTCAAGGACTCGGAGATGACATGAAGCGCACCCCTAACGTTGGCGTCCATGATGAAGTCATACTCGTCGTCAACGATTTCCCCAGACTGGCTTATGGCCTTGCGACACCTGCGAAGTTCGCGACGCCGTGAAGCTTTCCGAAGCGTGATTTGACTTGAAAGAAATCTGCAACGTTCTCACGCTTGGTTACATCGACCACATCGGCCGAGATTCTATCCTTGGTCTTCCAGTCGAATCCTGCTGTCACACGGTCGAGAGCATCTCCGTTTAGGTCGCAGAGGGCCACTGTCGCCCCGCGGTCCAGAAGCAGCTTAGCAGTCGCCAGACCCATCCCAGACGCCGCACCAGAAGACAAAAGTGCCATGATTGTATGGAGGGAGCTGGCTGGGCGTGCTCGAGGAGTTTGAATTGGGTGTGTTGGAATCGTTCCGAGAACCCCTTGAAGGCCCCTTGAAGCTTTCCGAATTAAATAGCTTAATGACTACGACCACCCCCTACCTCACAAATCTGATGGCGCAGCATGACGCGTTCAGGACCAAGGGAAGCCGTGGAGCTCGCCGACCGACAACGGAAATAGGACTTTTAACGCCGAATCCGGCTTACTTCAGCCTTTTCCCTTGATGACGTTGGTGGCTGGTATAGAGAAAAGCTTGACCGGATCGGTGGTCCGCAAAGGGTCTTGCTAAGAGAAGATAGTGGTGTCATCTTGCGGCCACACGGCAGTCCCTGATCGCAACCCCACAATCGGGGAGCGTCCCCGAAAGTTTGGTCCAGCCATCTGTCATCCATGAATAGAGTTTCGGGAGATGTTCCAGAAACAGCAGCATTTGCATTGGCCCGAAACCTCTTCCACGTGGTGTTCGGGGAACAGCCCCGAGAGTATTGGGCAACCTTCTTGTGCGCGGCTTTGATAATGCTGCTGCAAACGGATCGACCACAATATATCCCCGATCGAGTCTCCAGGGACCTCCGTCATCCATCGCCACGGACAGACCGGAGACTAAATACCGTAGTAGACCATTAAACAAGCACGAGCCACAGGCTTCAGATGCTGACGTAGTCACTGTGTGCGTGCGCCATCCATCGTCGGATAAGCAGTAGCTTGGAACTCTATGTAGAACGTATCAACTCCCGGTCGATCTTTCCTATCTCCTTGACTGCGCGAAGACTCCCACAGGGTACCGGTCTCCACCACTAGGCCACTCTCTAAGTCACTCACTAGTTAGGTGGCGATATGATAGCCTGATATCTCGATTTGGGTGAGGGGAGAGAGATGCTAATCGTAATTGGCTGAGATCCCTGCAATATACCCAATGGGAGTCTTCGCGCAGTCAAGGAGAT
>WESZ01000344.1:0-15460 GCA_011033785.1 Fusarium cf. falciforme | reverse complement strand
GAAGCAGGCACGCGACGTGTTCGCGTTAGCGCATCCACGCTTAGATAATGCCCACGGGTACCCGTGAAATTTTGGAGCCACGGGTACCCGTGTCCCTATGGGGCCCCCCAGGTCGCCCTAGGACACTATGACACGGACCTAACATCTCTAACTCCGGGCCAGTACTCATGCAGGCTAAGCTTTAACCTCGCAGGGCTGGTGCCATTCTGATATTTGGTGCTAGTGCCCTTTAGGCTTAACCCTCAGCCCCAGTCGTAATAAAACTCCGTCTCTTAATTAAGTCAACCACCCTAGTAACCGGCCAACCCCCCAAACCGGCCACCTTTGAGCAACCTCGCGCAACACAACTAGAATTAAGAAACCTTCAATTCATCAATAACACCCCGTTTTAAAAATCTAAAAAAAAAAAATATATATGACATTATTTTGCCTGCCATTCCATATAAAGATCGTCAAATCCAATTGCTGATGTCTTCTCTGCTGCGGTGGGTGGGTTCATAACCTTGTACATCCGTTCACGGGTCTTCATGACATCTGGAATCTCTGCGAATCGCTTATTGAGGTCAATAGGGACTTTTCGCTTCTTTTTGGCCGTAATTCCTCCATTTCTCTCACCAATGTATTGATCGTGATATCCTGGCTTGCTATTATGGTGTTATGACGGTCGAAAGCGACCCCGGTCTTCCTCAATAGCAGCCGGGCCGTCGGGTTCGCCTCTAGGTCGGGCAAAAGAGTCGAAATAGTGGCCCGAAGCTGCGCAGAAGACCGTGGTGTAACTATCACGAGATCTTCATCGCTAGGGGCATTCTCAGGCGGCGTTATTGGCCGATCGTCGAGCTTCTTCACCATCGGATTAAGGAGTGGCCGGCTGAGGTTAACCTGAGGCACCACTTATCAAGCATATTCTCCAGGTAGCCATTAGTCACCATACTGAACAGCCATCCGTCCCGTTAGTTTATTCGTTATCCCTCCTGTCTATAACCAGAGAACCGGCAAGCACCCAGCATATTTATAATATCTCGACATCTTTCTCTACCACTTCGATTTCTCCATCATCCATTAACCATTTAGTTCCCTCAGGCGGAGGCAGCTTTCTCGGCCAGCTGCAGGCCTTCGAGGGTACCCCGGATCGACTCCTCCAAAGTCGTCCAGCCGGGACGGCCAAGCTCACGGAGGAGCTGCTCCGCCTTATCGCGGGGCTCGATTTCGTTCGGATCTTCTCCACCCGAGAAATTCTCGGGAAATGTCTTCTCCGGCTCAATCTTTCGTAGGATTTCGAGGATCGAGTCCCAGCTGAAAGGATAAGCCATGCCAAAAATGCGTTGGCCTTGTACGTGGTCAAAAATGCCAGCGGCAACATGCAGTCTGCCAGTATCTTGCGTGTCGATGAAGTATTCTACAAATAGACATCAGTTTGGGCTCGGTCCAGCAGAAATAATGGAACATACGTCGAGGAACCATGTGGTGGAAGTCAACGACCTGTCCATTGTACAACAAGGCGGGCGTTCTAGCGCTGCTGGCGAAACCTTGGTGGACGGGATCAACGGACTTTCCGAAGTTCACGTTAGGTAACACTTAGAGAGTGTTAGCTAGTGAGAAGAAGTAAGTCTTATCGACATGACGTACCAGTATTAACCACAAGGTCAGGACGCTCGTTCTGATGCTCAGTGTGATACTTCCAAACTTCCTGCTCAGCCTGGGTCTTGCTGGCAGAATAGACAGGAGCGGCTCGCTCAGGAGTATACGGCGGTTCTGCCCATGCTTCCTTGACGGCATCTTCGTTCCAGGTCTCCTCTGTTACCTTAATGCCAGGCGCGCCGATAGTAGAGCTAACAGCAGCGGCTGATGACGAAGTGAATACGAAACGCTTCACACTGGACTCAGCGTGAGCTGCTTTCAGGGCGTTGATAGCCCCGGCGATGACGTCAGGAATAACATTGTGGGGGTTGAAGTCGAAGGACAGGATAGACGCTGAGTGAGCGACTATAGAGACGCCTAGATTGTCATATTAGCAAAGAGATCAAGTCATACCACAGATAAGGTCGCCTACCTTTCACAGCCTCGTCGAAAGCGGATTTAGCAGCCATGTCTGGAACCTTGAACAATTCAAAGCTTCCCTTTCCATAATTCTTCTCAAAGACATCGGCGAGCCATGAACTCTTCTCTGGATCTCGAACAGTTCCACGGACCTTGTATCCGTAAGTGAGGAACTGATCAGCAATGTGGGAGCCCAGGAGACCGTTTGCTCCAGTCACAAGGACAGTGGAGCCCTTAGGCACAGCAAGCTGAGGGAGGGATCGCATTGTTCAGTAGAGTAGAGAGTGGTCAGTCGAGTAGGAGCGATCTAAGATAATAGCTTGACGAAACGAACAGTGATAATTAGCTGGCGGACGGCGACTTATTTTATACTTCTAGAACTCTCTAGGTTTTATATTAAACGCTGACAAATTATTTGTCTGCAAGTCCGCAAAACTACGTAGTAAGTAGCCGGACTTTGTGGAGATAAAACTGGCTGTATAAACTCTATGAGTTGAGCCGGAAGGCCGTAGTTGCTTATGGAACTCGGCATTAAGCGTGGGGTTTCCCGACCCTGGTCATAATTAGTTGTTCTTTATCTTGGATTTCGGATATAATGCCGTTTTTGGGAAGTTGTCCTGAGAGACGAGGTGTGTAACTGGGGGTAAGGAGGGCCTAAGTTACGATTGAATTGAGCTCTTAAAGAGGGCCGATGCATTTAATTTCACCCTTGGAATCGTACAATAAACTATTACCACACCATTAATTTATGCATCGAGAGAGTTTTAAACTAAACTGTACTGAGGCTAATATAACTAGCTGATCTAACTACTAAAAAAAAAAAAAAAACTTTCTCTAGACTCATCTCCTGATGGAGGAAGGCTGCTTGCTCCCACACCGGGCGAGATATAAATAACTCTACCAATGGACCTAGTCAGGGTGACAGTACGAAGGATTTATTCAGCTGGCAACCTAGCTCCAAGTTGGCCATGACTTAGTCAGAGATTGTGCACGCCCAAAGCCATCTGTTGCTTTGCCGTATTCATCAAACACCAAGTTCTTGATGTAGCCCGGACCCGCAATTTGTCTACCTAGACATTCAGCCACGTTAAGTAAGCCGGGCTGCCTCTCCACAATTTGTCTACCTGGGCGAGAACAGCAAAACAGAACAGCGGACAGGGCGCTTTATAGAGCCTCCGCAACGTGTCATTTGTCATGTTCGGGCCTTCAGATACCTTGATTCCCCGTGATTCCAATTGATTGAAAATTCCAATTCATCCTGCTTGCAGACATCAACAATTCCATTACAGCATACTATATTCACAGATCGCCTTGACTTCTACGGCAGGAGGCCCTGGGCTACGCTCTCACTCATAGCCAACTTCGAAGCTGCGTCGAAGCCCTCTTCCGTCAATAGGGAGATAATAAGCCGTTTAGGTAAAAACTGGACCTCCAGGTTCATCAAGCGTCATTCGCAACTATCTACGAAGCTTGTTAGACGCCAGGAAGCCGGCAGATTTGACCGGTTTACGCCTAAAGCCGTTCATTGGTACTCAGATGATACGCCGAAAACAAGCCGCCAGGTGAGAAATTTGGCCAAACACCGAAGTCGTCCAACCAGACGGAACTTGGTAGTAGCTAGGTATTTTGGTCCTGTACGGCACGAGCCAGGATAAGGACGTTGTCCCATTAGCAAGAGCTTTGGGTCCATGGATCATTAGACCGAGTTAAGCACGAGCTAGAAGTGGAAATGGATTTGAACGTGCTAGAGTTCCCTCTGAGTCTTTTGAACACTGTCACTTCATCGTTACCAAAACGAGGTGGGAATGGGTAAAGGCAGGTTGGTTGAGCTTCCTCAACGAAATGTGGTGATCCGCCAGTTTCTAAGTATTTGTGCCAAATCCGTCAGGTTTTTGCCGAACTGTCAAGGCTTGGTAAGTGTTACTCAATATCAGGAAGTGATTTGTGCCCATGTCAAGTCCTCAATGCCATCTTGTCCAGTAGTATATGTTTATGATAGGATCCCGCAATTCGCTGTGAGCCTAGGAAATACTCCACAAGGAGAGGGTTTGCCTTCTGAAGAGTGAGAATGGAATTGTGTTACGCCACGATCTTCCTTAACTTGCGGCAAGCATCCTGTAAAGTAGCCGAGTCCATCGCGTGAATGCCCTAGCGCTTGGACTATGTCGTCTGGTTCACATAGGCGCTCTTCTTCAAATACGCCTCCATAGTCGTCGCGTTGGGATGAATCCTCCGAATCTCTGCCACATTGGCGCCGTATCCGTCATCGTACCACCAGCTTACCATGCCACCCATCTCAGGGACGCCATGTTTCAGCGCCTTTCCAAGTAAACTAAACGTTGTCGGCGCCGGACTTCCCGTGGCCCTCTCAAAAGACTGGCTGAGTTGCGAAAAGGTCAATTCATCGCCAGCTAATCCGATGGCCTTTTTGTTCCAAGTCGTTGGGTCAGAGAAAGCCTCAGCTGCAAAGTAGCCGATGTCCTCGGTTGCGATCCATTGTGCCGGCTTGTCCTTCATTGTGTCGCGAAGAAGTGTCAGAAATACCTTCATTGCAAAACTCGGTCCTAGATTATCCATGAAAGTTGTGGGTCGCAGAATAGTCCAGCCCATGGTGCTTTTGCCATTGGAAGTCGAGTCGCGCAGGTGGTGTTCGATCCGGTGCTTAGTTTCAAAGTGTGGTACAGGGGTTGGATTGTCCCAAGATCTCTCGTCACCGCCGCGATCAACACTGCTGTAGACAAAGTGTTGGACGCCTGCCTTGATTGACTCGTCAATCAGGCCCTTTCCTTGCCTCACTTCGCCCTCCAATATGGCAGCTTTGCCGCCGGATGCTTGGATAGAGTAAACGCCCCAGAGTGGTATAGTTCCGGCGACCCTCTTGGCAGATTGAAAGAGAGAGGGGATTGATTCGAGATCACCCTCGACCAGCTTGATGTTGGGCGACTTGGCGGCGAGACGTTTTGCGCTGGGGGATTGCGCATTGCGGGTGACGGCGAGGAGAAGAAAGTCTGAGGACTGCTTTGCGACGAGAGCGTTGATAACAGCTCCGCCTTGTCTGCCGGTCGCGCCGGTGATGAGGAGGGCACGAGACATGATGAGAGACTGTGGTGATGGGCAAGGTGAGGTAAAGAAGCCGGCGTGGAGTGAAATGGTGATGACTGAATCCGAGAGGGAAGTGTGGGAGATTTGCGTCTTAAGTACGAAGACGTGGTCACACCAATAAAACTAGGAAACTATGTTCGTTCTCGATATGCAGCGGACTTGTGCGGAGGTTTAGAGACCTGGTAGTCTACCTTAGTCATGGGGTGTTGGCTAAGAAACGAGACTGAGACTCGGCAATAAACAACGGATACCCTTAAGCGCAAATCAACAGCAATCTGAGACGCTGGTAACGCATGATAGTCTCCACCCAGAGTGCTTAAAATTCAAAGTTCAGGTCGATTATTAAGCACCTCATCGAATAATTAGCAGCTTGAAAGGCTCAAAGGGACGGCTGGGCCCCGTTGGGGAAGCAAAAAAAACCTGGGCTGGCTAGGGCGGTCGCCCTCCCAATTTGGTCCGATGTTTTCTTTCCAACGCGAAGCAGGGGTGCCAATGAACCCTGATGGTGCGCTTAATAATTACCCCCTTAAGCAAAGAAGACAAATAATTTACCGCTTGTCCGCCGCTCATCCGCCGTTTGTCCGCCGTTCGTCCGCCATTTGGTCCTCCGGTTCCGAGAGTCTCAATCTACGGATATCTACCGGTACCTATATCCATGGTGGTACTCAGATTACTGACTCAGTCGGTACAAGTGTGATGCCGACATCAAACGAGAAGTTCTAGGCTGGTAAGGTATTCCTGCTTTTATACAAGCAGCATTCTGGAGT
The DNA here is from genome assembly GCA_011033785.1 of Fusarium cf. falciforme. Taxonomy (NCBI): domain Eukaryota; kingdom Fungi; phylum Ascomycota; class Sordariomycetes; order Hypocreales; family Nectriaceae; genus Fusarium; species Fusarium cf. falciforme. The sequence goes on along the minus strand of WESZ01000344.1, from coordinate 9,554 downwards.
GACATCAGTAAGTGGCATTCAAGCAAGCCCATCGGGGTTACGGACCTCCCCGGCTGCCCGGCCGTCGATCTCATGAGGGTTCACAGCATCGACAGATCATCCTGGGATTTATGCTGCTATGGTAAGTAGTAAAATGGTTCATCATTAGTCGGGTTGTGATGGGCTGGGTTGGTTCGGGCCAGTGCTGCGTTCGGATTCGGGTTCGCGTTTTATACAAAACCTTTCTTAGACATTAGATCCAATGAGTGCGGGGTCTGAACTGTTCCATACTAAAAACGCTCGCTTTCGCATTCTCGCATCCGCGCTTTAGGCGGCAGATCGACGGACATCTTGATGCGACCTCTGGGCATCGGTCGCCCAAGTGGCTGAGCAGCTTACACGTAGTCCTCCTCGAGCGTGAAACGCTAGCCTCATAGGTCCGAAATGTGTTGAGTCGGATTCGTACGTACGTCACGACACAAGCCGTGAAATGGTACTTGCCTGCAACGTGTACAGCCCCAGTACCTCCTTGATGTCATCAAGTAGTGAAGCCCAGGCGGGAATGCTTATTATCATTCTTTTGGGAATCACATAATTCCAGCGCCGAAGTTTCAACTGAGTTGTGGTGTTCTGCATACTGTCTCATCATCATTGCTCATCTGGAGCTCTCAAAAGAGACGGAGCGCCACTCATCATGCAGCTCTTCAACGCAAAACTCAACAAACCACTGTAAAAGGTGCAGGTGATTACTCTCGTATTATTATTTATTCTGGTATGCGTGCGCATTAGCACTGGGTCGACAGCCTTCGATGTTCTGACACTCCTCACGGTACGCTTCCAACACAAGTTTCACGAAACGATACTGCAGTGTTCGCTGACTGTCCCGGGGCAGACGGTCTCTTGTTTCCCTTTTTTTTTTTTTTTTTTTTTTTTTTTTTTTTTTTTTTTTTTNAGACGGTCTCTTGTTTCCCTTTTTTTTTTTTTTTTTTTTTTTTTTTAACCAGCTACGAGCTAGTGACACAGAACATGGGCCGGTACAGCCACTTGGGCAGCTCCAAAACGTACTGCATCATCACCTTGGTCGACACCAGTCTATGGACTATCATCATGATCGTTGGCATGGCAACAAATCTGAGAAAATGTCTTTCAGACTCTGGGAACAGCCGGTGTGGGCTTTTCTTTGCCATATCTGCCACATCACCATTTCTCTCGTACGTACTCGATACCTCTGACAGACGTACTGTACAGCCGGCTCTAGATGGTCACTGACAAACCGAGCCGCTCAGACAGATTATCGGCTACAACATGACACTGTACTGGCGAGACTGGCGCGCAGATCAGAGTCAGTGACGTATTGGCAGGCGCCGTGCTGTGTCTTCCATCACGCATAACTCCACGAACGTCTGAGAGGGGTGGGGGTGGCAGTTCGCAGTCGAGTCTGGTTTATATCTGCAGACGTCCCGCACTCGGCGGCTAGATGCTCACATGTACATCGCCCTGGTCCTCGAACTGCGATCTCTATCTATAGTCAGGCGGAACAGATGGCATAGCATGCCACTTTCCTGATCAAGAAGGATTTGTACTCAGATGTAGTAACTAGGCCCTACAAAAATCTGGCCGTCACAGCCCTCGGCCATTTTGTCACTTTCAAATGCTTGGGGTCATGGGCCAACTGCAGCTCGATGGCCTTCAGGAGCCTCCTAGACCAACCTTTGACGTACCAAAACTGCTGTTCGACAAAACTCAGCAACACTGCGAAGTACGACAACAGAACCAGAGCGTAGGGATTCTTGGCTTGGATGTCCGACATGACATTCGCAGGGATAACATATGGGAAGAACATGACCATGCCGATCTCTGCCTGGGGGCCGGCATGCGCGATGAGTATTGCCGCCTTTCGTAGCTGCAACGTGGCAAACTCGTAGTCTGCTCTGCTGGAATCCGGAAGACTAGTACGATAAAAGGAGAACAGACGGCGCAACGCCTTGAAGGTGTCCAGGGGCAAAGCACTGTGATCCAGTGGTGGGTCAAACCTTTGCGGTGTCAGAGTCAGCTGATATCGGTTTCGGGGAGGACAAGATCACGTACTCATAAGAAGCCTCGTCGTGCTGTCCTATTATCCAGATGCCTTGGGACCATGCGGATAACGGTGTGCCTGAGAGCTCCGTCCGCCCAACTAAAAGGCTAGACCGCAGGCCACGTATCAAGACAAAAAGTTGCAGAATATCCGCCATGGCATCCTTGGTCTGACCCGCGGAAGAAAAAGCGTACATGACAATGGTGGATGAAAAACAGAACGCAGGTTTCCAGTTTTCCTCGCCAATATTGGCAAAGATGCCGCGGAAGCCTTCCATGCCGCGGGTCTGGTGGTAGGCTGCGATATCCAGATACTTGTCTCTCTTTGCGGGCAGCAAGTGAGCTTTGTGCAGGGCAGCGACGGATAGTAGGCCGTGGGAGAGGAATGGCGAGCTGTATGACATCTCGGGGACAACCATGCGCCAGACATGCTGCATGTCCAGCCTGAGGGCAAGGGTGTTGGCGGTGACAGTGGAGTAGTGGTGCATCAATTCCAGGCCATGGTTCAAGAAGTCGGCAGAAGGGTTTGGCACCGGCGTAGCCCAAAGTTTGGCCAGGAACGGATCATTGCGAAGCGGACTCGGTTCAGGCTCCATCTTCATCCCAGCCCGCCGGACGGGGTCGGTGTCCTGGGAGGACTGTGGGAGGGAAGCCAAGCTGCATGCCATCCCACGCCGGGCGCAGTTAAAGCACGAAGGAAGTCTTTCATCACACTATGAAGGACCATTGTGAAAGCTCAGTAAAGTCCGGCGGAGTTCGAGGGAAAGGCGGATTAAGGGGCTCCATAATCTTGCGCCGATGACACACATACCTTGACTTTCCGCCGTTTACACTCCCGGCATCCGCTCCGAGACTTGGTATGCGAGCGTCGTGGGATCATTTTGGATGCCCCGGTCGTCACTGACGCGGGAAAAGACATCGGTGAAGGTATGTATGTCCAACCGCGGGTTCGTACACGACCGATGGCGCGGGCCACCGAAAGTAACTTGAGAGGTCGCCAATCATGGGAGGGTCGCATGGCGGAGAAGGGCTAGTTATAGGCTTACAAGGGGCCTGAAACGCGAATACGCGGCATTCGGATGCGCCGGGAATTGTGGAAAATGGCAGAGCCCCCCATTCACGCTCGCTAAGAATGCCAAGTGGCCCCCGAGTCTTCCAAATATATCCAGAATGAGGCCCCAGCGTCCGTGGCCCGAGCGGCGAATCCCGAGCTATGATTGGGGAAGCCGTGCGTGATTCCTAGACTGCCGGTTCTCTGGTATGAAAGTTTGCGTAGCCATGGCGGGTCTCCATGGGCTCGAATTCTCCGTTGGGGGAGACATGAAAGAAGAAATCATCCTTCTTCGAAAACCTTTAAAAGTGAGTCACGCCCTCTGGGCATGTTAGGGAAAGCGAATTAAACCATTTCACCGAGGATTTTCGCCCCAGTCTCATCTTCACCGGAAACCATTCAAACAATATCACGCTTAGTACTCCTCACAAAACATGGCTGCCGAGTGCGACCCCAACTATCGACATGCAGAGTGGTCCTTTTACCGCTTCGAGCCCTCGACAGCCGCGGCCATCATATTCATCATGCTCTTCGCCGTCACAACGAGTGTTCATATCTTCCAGATGATAATGACCAAAACCTGGTACATGATTGCTTTCTGCCTCGGCGGTATATGTTAGTCACTTCAAGAGGCTTTCAAACACCTCGGCTTTCTATCGTTCACTTTCACTGACATGGTCCCCGCAGCTGAAGTAGCCGGATACGTTGGCCGTGCGATTAACTCAAATGAGGACCCTGGCTGCTGGACATTAGGCCCCTACGTTGTTCAAAGTGTCTTGCTTCTTATTGCACCGGCTCTGATGGCGGCCTCTGTCTACATGATACTAAGTCGCATCATCCTTCTGACGGAAGGAGAGGTACATGCAGTCATCAAGAGACGGTGGCTAACCAAGATCTTCGTGTTGGGAGATGTTATATCGCTCGAGCTCCAGTCAGCGGGTATGCACCTAATGATCCCCAGCCCCCATTTAGTGATAGAATCCCTGCTGACTCTGGATGTTTTCAGGCGGAAGTATGATGTCTGGGGCCAACGATGGGAACAACCTCATGAAGTCCGGCGAGTACGTCATCATCGCGGGCCTCTTCTTCCAGCTGGCCATTTTCGGCATCTTCATCGTGGTCGTTAGCCTCTTCCATCGCCGGATGAATCTAGCCCCGACTCAGAAGAGCCAAGAGCCCTCGATTCGGTGGCGCCAATATCTCACTACGCTTTATGTCACAAGCGGACTCATCTGGGTAAGAAGTTTATTCCGAGTCATCGAGTACCTTGAGGGCAACGACGGGCATCTCATGAGAACCGAAGCCTTTGTCTTCGTTTTCGATGCTACCCTCATTTGGGTTGTTATGGCTTGGATGAACTGGTTCCATCCTAGCGAGATTGGCCTGCTCCTTCGCAATGAGCACCCGATAACGAACGGTTTCGAGCTACTTCCGTTTCGACGACCATTTCAGAAGATTCAGCCTTGAGCAGCGCTGCTTGTGCCGGCGGCCGGGATTCCGACACGCACGAGGACATGCCAAAGACGGCAACATCGAGGGGTCAAACATAAAGTCGTCGGTTGTGTGACTGCCGTGGCCGTCGACAATAACGAGTCTCTTTTCTCCCTCTTTCGCCGGCTTCGTCTGAGGAATGAAGACGTTCTTGAGCCATTGATTCCTTGGCCCTCCATGATCCCCATTTCGTCCAAGCTGTGGCGGTTTTCCTTCTTAATGCCCTGAATCAGCGGGATGTCTAGCAGATGAAAAAAAAAAAAACTTGATCTTCTCGGTTGTCACACCGTTAAAACGCGCTATATCAAGCCTCTGAGTTCTCATCGTTTTGACCTCGGGGTTACGGCGTAAAAACCCCTCAATCCAGTGATGTCACGACCTGACATGGGCACGTCATGTGCATAGAAGCTCCACCTAGAGTTTCTCACCAGACGAAGCCGAGCGCTGGGGGGAGACTGTAGGTAGAAGGACCCATACACGGGGCGCATGACTCGCCTTACAAGAGCCTAAAAGCATGTATACATCAGCATTTCGAACCGCAATCTAGAGAGGTTGGCAGGCCGATGTAGATAGAGGTTTAGGAGGAAAAATGGGAAGTCTGGAGACGGCTGGCCAAACGCCAAATGGCGTTGGCGAAGTGGGCGTAACGGATGAACATTCGGAGCGCTTCGGCCGTCGGCCAAACCCTGCTTACCGGGCATGGCTGCTGGGAGATGGCGGCTAAAACCGAGTAAGAGTAGAACCTGAACCTGAACCTGAATCATGCACTTGTCGGATCACGGCGCTCCAGGAGCACGGCGACCCCAGATCAGAACGATCCCAGACGGCCGCGATCCCCTCACAAGGGACACTCTTACATAGTACACACTCCTTTGCACTTTCCTATCTCCTGAGTGCGCGTAGCCCTCCCAAGATGTCACGATGAGGGGTCTGGTCCAATCAGAAGGCGTCAAATAAAGGATACTTAATGCCTCTGCTAAATTAGGTGGTGATAGAAGTCCCAACAATTTTGGTCATTACAAATCGCAACCTTGCAAATACGACAGCCATGAGAGGTCTGACTCCGTCCATTGGGCCTCTTCTTATTACCACTGGTCTCCGTAAGAGGGCTCCAAGCCTCACTTTTTGCTCTCAGCTGCCCCTGCCGACAGCCCTGACAGGCNGGCCTCTTCTTATTACCACTGGTCTCCGTAAGAGGGCTCCAAGCCTCACTTTTTGCTCTCAGCTGCCCCTGCCGACAGCCCTGACAGGCGAGGCAGTCTGATTTGACATGACGGTCGACATGATTGATCTCACGGTTGATGTGTTCCCTCTGTAATTCGGGGTTTTGTAGATCATGCTCGTCTTCTGCTCGGTATCGCTGCCTCGCCTGACCGGTACAGATCTGGCCGCCGTGATTAAAGGGCCATATAGAAAAGAACTACATCTCTACTCGTATGGCACCGCCTTGCTCTTCACGACTGGTATAGGCATCGCCGGTCAGCTGTCATATGTTGCACAACTTCTCGATCCAACAGATGCGATGGGAGGAACCAAATGAAGTCGACCAAGAAAAAAGAATGAGAACCTATATCAACCTGCTGTCTGCGAAGTCATGGGGCGAAGTTAAGTCCATCCTTGCAAGCATTCGCGATGTATTGTATTTCGGTCTTGCAGTCCAATACATGCCCGAGCTTTATCGATGGAGGATAATGAATCACCTGACTGTTTGGCGTGAGAAGGCTATGAAAGAAATCATGACCATGATCCAACTCAAAGCAAGTACGATCCGGACTCTGTATTTCCCATCGTCGCTACTGAAAAGTTTATGAAAACCTTGCCGGATTAAGCTCAACGGTGCAGTGTCTGCTATTTATCATTCGAAAGATTCGGATACCAAACTATCATCTGGAAGGCTTGTGGAAAGCATGTTATGCATCCTTATTGTCTTAGAAATCTTCTGGAGGCCAACGAGCTCCCTATTTATGGGCCTTGTGGGTACACGATTCCGGAAGCATAGGAGACCCCTGTCATCCAGGGAGCATTCTGAGATACTCACAACCTTCTCTTTTTGCAGTTGTGTCGGTAAGTTCTTCTCTCCATTCGCTACTAGCTTCGTGACCTCCTGGTAGAGCTTGTCCTCTCGGCGTGCGGCGTCCCAAAGTTGCTGTATTTCCCGGTCCTCGGATAACCTGATATCCTTTTCGAAATCAAACTCCAGGGTGCCCTCAGTGTTGGTGGAAACTGTTGAGATGCGCACTCTTCCAAGATGGTCATCCTGAAATAGCGTCATAATGCGTGACTTTAGCCGCTCGTCCGAGTAGTCGGCCGGCATATCTTGGTCTCGTCGGGAGAGCGCGTCTGGCAGTCCAGCCTTCTTTCCAGGCCTCCATTCGAATGTAAAATGGAACCTGGATAAGAACTCCGACCATCGTACGTGTCTTTCCGTTAATCTTCTCTCCGAGCAGTAGTATTTCAGATTCTGATGGTCCGTGAGGATCCTGAAATGCTTCACAGCACGCAGCTCTGGTTCCCATTGCTCCAGACACCTCACAATAGCAAGCAGTTCCTTGTCGTGAATAGCGTAGCTGACCTCCGCTGGCGAATGTTTCTTCGAGAAATAGGCGACAGGACGTAGTAGTCCGTCTTCATCGTTTCGCTGGGAGAGGACTCCCCAGTAACAAATCCTGAAGAATTTGCCACCACGATAGTCTCTCTCTCCGGACGGAAATGAGCTAGGGTAGGGGCCGTAATCAGCAGGTCCTTAAGCTTCTCAAAAGCTTCTTCGCATAGGTCGTCCCAACGGAAGGGCACGCCCCGTTTCGTTAGGCGTATCAGTGGCTCTGCTATCTCTGAGAACTCAGGCATGAAAACCCTGTAGAAGTTCGCGAAACCGATAAAGGCTCTAACGGCTTTTACGTTCATTGGCGTAGTCCATTCCTTAATAGCCTTGACCTTCTCAGGATCGACTCGGATCCCGTTCTCCGCCTCGATAATGAACCCAAGATATTTCACCGTCTTGACCTCAAATTCGCTCTTGCTGATGTCTAGCTGTAGCCCAGCATCCATTAGGCGTTGAAGGGCTCTGCCGACTTTGTCGCGGTGGTCTTGGATGCTTCCAGAACAGAAGATCAACACGTCGTCGATGTATGCTGACACGAAATCGTCTAGGTAGTCCTAGAGCACGCTGTTGATATACCGTTGAAAGGCTGCGGGGGCACCTGTCAGTCCAAATGGGACTACCAGCCATTCGAAAGATCCGTAGCGTGTTCTGAAAGCCGTCTTTTCTTCGTCTCCGGGGTGACCCTGATCTTGTGGAATGCTGCTATAACGTCTAGCTTCGTGAACCACTTTGCCTTGGCCACAGTGCGCAGCGTCTCGTTGAGTAGGGGCAGGGGGTAGCGGTCCTTCTTGGTGATGTTATTCAGACCTCGGTAATCCACGCAAAAGCGAACGCCTCCACCAGGCTTTTTCACCATGAGAACCGGTGCCGCGGCCGGCGAACTGCTGACTCTGATGAATTCCTTGTCGAGAAGCTCTGTGAGTGTCTTCCGCAGTACCAATAGTTCTTCACGAGACATGCCGTAAAGCGGACCCCAAGGTAAGGGCTTCTCGCGGCCGTGTTCATCTCGTAGGACTTCGATCTTTAGGTCGACGCCTGGCCTGTTGGGAGATAACTGGTTGGCCAGTTGTCGAGAGAAGGCTTGTAACCACTTGTGGTAGGCGCAGCTCCGTTTTGATGATATCCCACTTCGGCTCAAAGAGTCGCTGCAGCTCTCTCGCAATAGAACTGCCACTCCACGGCATCTGGAGCACTAATTCGCGGCCAAACTGATTGAAGAGATTCCGAAGAAAACTGTGCTCGAAGATTGTGAATGGCACATCGCATTGACGGCGAAACCAAGCTTAGCTCTTGTATAGCTTTTATATTTGCCTTTGGTATGACGCTTTGTTCGAGCCGGCGCCGTTTGGGAGTTGTCGAAGAGTGGAGATCAATGGCGCTGTCATGCTGGGACTCGACTCGCCCGACTGGCTGGCTGGGGTGATCTGGTGAGCTCTACGCAAGTGAGCTTATGGAAGACGTGGCTTGTACCGAGAAGAACTCAGCCGCGCCTTTCATATCACACCGACTGCAGCACCAGGCATGGCCGATTGATTGATCCTGGTGGTTTAGTTCGACAAGGAAAGGCCCGTGCAACCTGATCCAACTCTTCCTGCCCTTTGCGCTGCAAAAATGCATGAATGGATTTCATTGAAAGGAAGAATTTGACGATTTGTTTGATTTGGTTGAGGTGATTGATTGATTGAGTTGACATATGATGAGCGCTGCCGACACTAGCAGGTCTCGCTTCAATCGCCGACCAAAAAGACACTGAACTCTTGAAGGAGGGACTCCAAGAGCACTTGCTACTAACCCCAGGAAAGAGGTAGGAAATGCACAAGCGGCAGTATACAGACTCAGTCCTTACCAGCTTAGATTCAATAAATCATTCACTTTCTAAGACAATACTTATGAGCACTTCCAGCTGCCAAACATGATTTCCATCAGTTCCGCATTGCGTGACGCTTGTCTATCAATTTATTTGGGGGCCAGCTTCTCGGCGATAGCATCCGCGCACCTGTTGTACATGGCCTCAACGGATTTCCGGAGGCTGGCACGCTGGACCTCATCAGGCATCGGCTCACCCTCTAAAAACCACCTCAGCTTGGTCGACTTGCCGTCGATATCCTCCAAGACAATGTTGGGGCAGACTTCTCCAGCATCAGGGAAATCGTCGTTAAAAACCCTGTAGCGGAGGAGGTGTTTGGCTGGATCGCAGACGACCATTTCGTCATGGAAATTGTTCCCCCACGGACCGTTTTCAAAGTGTAGGGTGCGCACGGAACCTAGTGGGTCTCAAAAAGTAACGACACATTTTCCCGTACCCCGCTTTCACTTCTACCTCCACCAAAATCATCACCAACTTCAATCATTCAT
>WESZ01000259.1:11399-28069 GCA_011033785.1 Fusarium cf. falciforme | reverse complement strand
AAGTGGGACTTTTAAGCGATGAGAAGGGATGAGCTAGAGTGTATGAAGGGACAAGTCCTTCTTCCTGTTGCGATGCCCAACGGGGCTTACGGGGACGACTGGGTTGTTGCCAAACCAATCGGTTCCCTTGGGGGAAATGGGCTGGTCCCCATCACTTATGTCTCTGTCATCTCGCGATCTGGGAAGATATATGACTCGAAAAATGTAGTGTTGCGTGAACTGAGGGAGGTTGGGATCCCAAACGTTGAGGAGTGGAAGGAATCGACTAGAAGGTACGTTGAGGGGGCTATTTCCCTGGGTCTGCACTCTGCGCGATTACGATATGGGGAAGCGCCAAAGTGCTGTCAGCCTTAGAGATAGAAGACAAACCCTTGGGAAATGAGAACAGGCGTAGGCGAGATCTGGAGGAGGGTGGAGAGGGATGGTGAAGAGCAGCTGTCTTTGTATTCTGATAAAGAGCTGGAAGAGCCGTGTATCGTATTTTAGATCATAGTCTAAAGTAGTAGCAAGTCGAAATTGCCTGCATTTAGATGTGTAGCTAATATAGTTCTAAATAATTGGACGCGTTTGTGATGGCCGAATGAATGAATGAATGAATGAATGAAAGTTATTTCTTCTCCGAGGATAAGTCATATAAAGGCCATTCTACTTATGCCATTTATAGTTCGAACGGTTTGGTCTGGACTACCCAAAGCCCATATTTCTCCTTTTATATACTTATTGGTCTTACCTCGCTTGACTTNGCCATTTATAGTTCGAACGGTTTGGTCTGGACTACCCAAAGCCCATATTTCTCCTTTTATATACTTATTGGTCTTACCTCGCTTGACTTTGCTTGATAGACCTGCTTGCAGGCCATTTTCTCCAAGTGTTTAGCATCCTGCCTTCTGTAGATAGAGCATTGTCTGCCAACTTGAGGCTGTCTGGTGTTAGTATAATTAAAACGAATGGTTACTATGTTCCCATTTTCCTTATCGTATTACCGGTTCTTCAGTTGGCATCGTGTCTTCTTGTGTTCGTCGCAAATTTGATCGTCGCTTGCACCGATTGTAACTTTGTGTCCAGTCTTTACCGGCCGATGCCGCTGTTCCTCCCAGGAAATATGAGAGGTTTCCCATCTTTCTTTGTCCAACTCGTCACATGCTGTGTATCCCACTTCGTAAACCGGAACAGGAAATGTTCTATCGTCTCTAGTGCTTACCCACAGTCATATGTCGGATTCCACTGCTTCAATCCTGTGTAGGTAGCTATTGATTCTCATGATCCTGGCATGAAGCTGGGAAACACATCTGATTCGGCTCTTCAGTGTACGTGTATGTTTACCCGGTACCGATGTGTCAATTCGCTTTGAGTAGTTCCCTGCTCTGTCAGGTAACATCCTTTACTGCCACAGCTGCGCAATCACTACTTTGTCCGCGTAGAACGAGATAGATATGGTGGTTTCTCAGCGTGCGCTCCGTTTCTGTTGCTCTGGGAGCTTCCGCCTTCGCCTTGGGTCCCATGGCAAAATCTTCGACTCAGAAGGGCATCCAGCGCACCCTGACGGTGTTGCCTCCCTTTCGGAGTCGTTGTTGTTGAATTGCGCAGTGATGCTGGGTGTGATTGGTAAAATCAAGGTTATTATTGTTATTGTCATGGTGAGAGCTCCCTACGGGTTTATATCCCATGCGATTCCATCTAGGACTTTCAACTTTCAATCTAGGACTTTGTGATGTGACCCTGAAGTGAGGGGGAAGCTCCCNCGATTCCATCTAGGACTTTCAACTTTCAATCTAGGACTTTGTGATGTGACCCTGAAGTGAGGGGGAAGCTCCCAATTATTCCAACAGTCGTTCGACGTGGTTGTAAACCTTAAGAATAGTGCACTGTCCCGATTGCTGTCGTGGCCGCGCGATGGACCCCCGCTATATCATAAGCCACCAAAGACAATTCCGGACGGAAAATATAAGGCGACCCCACGCAACCTTGGGAATAGCACTTGTGAAAATATCTATACCAGGCTCTTAGCCATCAATAGCGCCCCGGCCATTCTTCGTTCCCCAAGGCTCTATGCGCAAGCCGCGACCGACTTGCCTCTCCTGTAAATGATGTAGAAAAGGGTTGTCCCCGTGGACGACTGCTAACCGGAGTTGGGGGGGGCAATCGAAACGCTGATTTGGCCATCAATCTGCGCTAGCGCTAGCGCCTATTTGTGAGAAGGTCGTGTGCACAGAAGAGCGCCACAAGACCAAGAAGCTTTGATCTTGCGCCAACCATCCTCACACCAATTGATTCACGTGGGAAACCCTTTGGCTGGGAGGCGTTTGCTTCGCTGGAGTCCAGGAATAGTACCAGTAATTGTGTGGTGGTACAAACCTCGATACCAAGCTGACTTTGGGTGGGCGCTGTGCGACTGGGGAGATATTTGAAGCATGTAAGAGCAGCTGCAGCCCCAGCTCTATCGGTCGTGATTGCAACTTGGTCATCTTCTCAAAATCCTTATCCAGTGTACCCTGCTTTCGGCACCAGCAACTTTCAGTTAGTATTCAGCAATCAAAAGGAAAAATCATCCATGCACCCTTGACCACCATGGCGCCAGAACCTGCGATGTCCGATGCTGCATCTGAAATCACGCTAGTGAATCCCCCCGAAGCCTCGTCAAACACATCCACAAGGCTCAATTTGGGTATGTTTGCCCTTGATACTTCCAGGGACTGGGAGTCAACCGCTGTCCTTTGGGAACCCCGGCCTTTTTACTTACCTACACGTATCCACAGCAGGCAGACTCCGCGGTTTCAAGCCAAGCATCAAAGACCAGTTCGAACGGATTCGAGGCGGACAGAGCTCCCAAGGGGCGTCCGCGGGGCAGAGTAAATCCACGAACCTGAGGGACCCTATCAAGAGCTGGGAGGCTCGATGCCGTAAGTATGCTGAGTTTCGCCTTCCAAAAATGATCGGTTCCTTGAAGCAAATGCTTTATTCAATCGGGCATAAGCTTGTTTAGTCGGACCATGAGCCCTGATATTGGTCTGTAGAAGCTTAACCACCGTGTATATGGCGGAGTTGACGGGCCGAATTTCGACAACGTGGGATTCAATGATGTTTCGAGGTTTCAAGGCTATGACTCACTTTTCATGGTGTTAGACGTACGTTTTCGAGTTTTCTCTTACTGACGAGTCGGTAAACTGGCTTGGTGAAACTGTTATGGGTATCAATGCGTCTGCTTGTAGGCACAGGCTTTCATTAATAAAGAAACATACAGGTTCCTGGATTTTTCATGCTTTTACCGTCATTACTCTCCTTCCGACCTAGTTCTTCCCACCGAGATATTATCGTTTAGAGTGTACCATTGTACTGGCTCGTGTGGTAGGCCGCGTTGCCCCGTCTTCCGTGCGTGTCCATTTAGACACCCTCAAAAGCAAATCTTTCTCCTTGGACGTCGATCTGCATACGCAGAATGATTCACGTGCAGAAGCGACCAGATCGACAGGTCGTGAACCTCAGCCGAAGGACTTCAGTATAAACCTTCAAGCAGGGAAGGGAATCAATCCACGAAGGACGCTCGAGGATTGACGATTAGGATGGCACGTCCCTTCAAACGAGCCGTACCAACCTTGCATCCTCGCTTAGCTACCTGAAAACGTATTTAGCGTCCACGACGGGCGTCCGTGGATTGATTGATTCTCTTCCCCGCCTTCAAGGCGATTTTCGATGCCTCATATGCTCACGGGATGGCGCTCGACCTAAGCTTTTACCAGTCATCTGAAAGAACGCTACGGCACTGTTCAACGGTTCACGCTAGATGTAAACGAGTCACAGAGAAAGAAAGAGGGGATGGAATTTGGACCTCGTTGGTGTCTGACGAAGCCGCAATCTGGCGTTGCAACCACTCGATATCAAGATGCATAATTAACAGTGGAGAGCTGGGAAGATAGCGTGGCGAGAGAAGGCGCTGGTGTGGCACCGATCCTTGTACTTATACCTATTTGGGGAGCGCGAGGACGTGGACAAGCAACCTGTTCGACCTTCTGCGAAACCTTGAACTTGCCCGAATGATGACGCGAGGGATGTGAATCAGCCAATCATATTTTACATTCCTGATGGAAGGTTTCATCCACGTTTGACCCCGTGTGTCAGAGCAGCCTTAGTGAGACGATGTGATAGGCTCGAATTTGCTGCCGCGGTCCTTTTCGGCCGGAAAAACAGCCACCCGGGTGGAGTCATTTGGCAGTATGCGATGACTGAAATTCTCCTCGATAAAATATTGTCATCATAGGCTTTGATGACTTGTATCTCTTCTAGAATTGATGGGGAATCCATTGGTGGCTTGGAAATAATTTATATGATGTTTTGGCTGCAAACGCTTCATTGAACAAACTTTTCGTACTCCCGCTTGTGCTCTCGGGATGACCGGGTTCATGTGGGGCGAGATAGAGAAGAAACCTTATGGGCAACATTTGTCAGCTTGTTGGCGGCCCTCATTTGCTCTCGTTGGCCTTGAGGGTTTAATTTGGAATGAACACAAATACCGTCCATTTGCGCTCTCTGTGAAGCGACTCGCTCTTTTGGTGAGCGGTCTTTGCTTTATGCTCGCGACATGCACTAACAGTAAAAGGCGGCTTGGCCACAGAATTTTATTAAGCAGCGGTGGCATCCTAGTCGCTTCGAGGGACCCTCATTGCTAACACAGCTCACGGCCTCGGTCGATGAGCCTGCACTGTCATTCATTCCGAGGTACCAAGATGAAAAGAATTGACAAATGGTAATACGTAAGGACAGGAACTATGGCGTCATGGCCTATAAAGCAGAATGCATCCCTGGGGTCTCTTACTGTCTGTGACCCTGTTTCGTGCCATGATTGCATGAGATTCGAGAGTCGCTGGCTCTCTCCATCATCAATGATCGATGTCATCTCCAAGACAAGGACCCGAGGCGGGGGGAAGGCGAGGCGAACTCAAGGCATCCTTGTCCTATTAGATTTCCTCGTGACGCTCGCAAATAATAACCTCAATTCACCCTCACACTCGTCCGCTGTTGAACGATAGCGCGCTCTGATTGGTCAGAGCACCCCCACTAAAGGGGCTGTGCGCCGTTATATTACCACTTTAGGCGATGCCTCTATTTTCAGAAGAATAAGGCTCTTTCAACTACCGTTTTTCATGCTTCAAGGTGACCGCAGGCGCTCTGTACGACANTGTTGAACGATAGCGCGCTCTGATTGGTCAGAGCACCCCCACTAAAGGGGCTGTGCGCCGTTATATTACCACTTTAGGCGATGCCTCTATTTTCAGAAGAATAAGGCTCTTTCAACTACCGTTTTTCATGCTTCAAGGTGACCGCAGGCGCTCTGTACGACAGTTATGAGCCCGGGTGGGAGCATTCCCCAGTAACTTCCCATGCGCCTTTTATCATTATTAACGATTCCTCCCTGAACCAATTCAAAGACCTTCGAAAAACCTCGTCTGACATGAAACCCCTGTTTTCTACGATCCGAAACCCCTTTTCACGTCCGCGATCGACCGCCACAGCGCATACAACATACCCGTTCACTACTCTACAAGCGCCATGTTCATAGTTCCTAAGTCTAACGTTACGGATAACGTCAAGACCGTTCGTCTCGAGACTAAGGCGCAGTGGTTCGACTGGATAGCTGCGCTACAGACTTATGCAAGCACACTAGGCATCTGGCACCTCTTGGATCCTGATAAGGAAGCCCAGGCCGACGACAGGCTCGATGAACCCACGATCACGGACTATGAAGAGTATGCTGCAAAGAAGAAAGCAGAGACTCCCAAGGAGGGTGACAGTGCTCTATCGAACTCTGATATACAGTTCATGTACAGCGCCTTGGCCAAGAAGGAAGCTCGTCTTGAACACAAGTACGAGCTACGCCTCACCAAGGAGCAAGCTATCAAGGGTTGGGTTGCATCTACGCTCACGACACCCCGTCACGAAGCTATTATCACGGCCTTAGAGCTCAGGACCCCCAACGCCTGGTCGCTGCGAGACCTTATCAAAGCAGTGAAGAAGGATTTCTGCCCCTCAACCGAGCAGATCGACTTGGAGCTGCGACTTGCATACAGAGTCAAGCTCAAAGAAGCCTCCTCCCCAGGAGTCAACCCCGAGAAGTGGGTAGAGACTTGGAGGCCCCTCTATGAGCGCTGTAGAGCACGCAACATGCCAGAGCTGCTCGGTACCATCGGAAGCCACGATTTCTTGCAAGCTGTGGAAGCGCGGATGGCCCCTGACTGGGCCCAGAGAGAGCTACAAACCCTCTTCAGCCGGAACCGCGCTGGAGAAACTGTGCCGGAAGCCACAGAGTATGCACTAGACTTTCTGACCGCTGTGAGCCTTCAGAAGAAGCGCATCAAGCGCGGTGGCATCTATGCAACGCTTGGCGACCGATCAGACAACGCTCCCTCGGGACAGGAAGGCTATACCTGCCCCTGCCGCGCAGACAACAAGGAATACAGCACGCACAGGTGGAAACCCGAGGACTGTTATATGCTTAAGTATGCTCTCACCGGAAAGAAGGACTCTGTCCTTAGGAGCACACCCAAGCCCCAACGCTGCGACGTTATCAGAAAAGAGCTCAACAAACCGCAATGGAAGGACCTGAAAGCCGCTCTGACTATAAAATACAAGCAGTCAGGACCATCTACGCAAGCGTCATCGAACTCGCTGCCAGAGACGAACGTCTGCGGCGCTGTTATTGATCCTCAGACAGTCTACGAAGTCAGGCGCACAATGGGCATATTCGCAGCGCTCGAGGAGCATAGACATCCCTTTTCTACGAGCACTATATGGGACACCGGCGGTGCGATGCACCTAGTCAACAGCGTGGATCTGCTGGAAAAGGGCTCCTTCGTCCCCTGCACTGGAGGGATAGTGGAGTCAGGAAACACAAGCTTTCAGATCATAGGACACGGCAAGCGTGTGCTCAAGGGAGCACTGAAGGGGGCCAAGCACAACGCTACAGTCGACCTTATCCTCTTGGATGTCGCTGTTGTCGAGGGCTGGCACGTTAACATCATCTCTTCAACGCGCCTACGCAAGACAGGACTTTGGCTATGCGGCTTTGACAACACTCTGCGCTTTGGAGAAGTGGAACACAGCTCTATTGCCAGGCAGCTAGAGACACATTCGAACCTACTTTTCTTTGAATATACTCCTCTTTTCTCCTACTCTCCTAGCACACAGTTGAAGCTCCACGGCAGGATTCCGATCAGTCTAGACGGTATTCTCATGAGCGTTACCGCCGAGGGCGCTCGTCGGCCCTACCGGCCTTCGCAAGATCCGGCCAAAGTGAAAGACGCGTCGGCGCACATTTGGCACCTTCGATCAGGACACCTGGCTAAGGAGGCGCTTGAAAAGCTAGTTGCCAACGCTCGTAACGTCAAGATCAACGGTCTGAAACGCATAGACTGCGAGGTATGCAGTGTAACGCACGCTGCACAGGTGATTTCACGCCGCGAGTCAGAGCATAAGTCGCCAAGACCCTTCTGGCGAGTGTGCTGGGACCTGCAAGACTACACAACCGGCTTTGACGGCTCTAACTGGCTTTTGGTCATAAAAGACGAGTTCAGCGGGTGGGTGTATGCGCGCCCCTTGCCAACCAAGAGTCTGACGGACGTTTTTGATGCTCTGTTTTGTTTTGAGCGCTGGGTACGTAGGCAATATAGCCTCTATATCTGCGTGATCAGACAAGACAACGAGCGTGCAGTCATCGCCATAACGGGGGTGACGATGTTTCAACGCTGGGCACGCACTGAGGGTATTACTCTTGAGCTCGCTCCTCCAGATACACACGAGTCAAATGGGGGTATCGAACGCGCGAATAAGAGTGTCACGACAACGTCAATTGCTATGCTCACAGGAGCAGGGCTGCCTACAGAGTTGTGGCCAGAGAGCACACGAGCATCAGCTTATCTGCTCAACATCAGTCCTTCAAGAAGACTAAGCTGGAAGTCACCTATCGAGGTATTAGAACAATGGTTCAAAAACAACGCGCCCCTACCTATCCGCAGACCAGAGGCCGATCTCAGGCCTAACTGGGGCGCACTCCGAGCTTACGGATGCCGCGCATACTCTCTGAAGCGCGCACGTGAGCAAGGGAGGGACAAGCGAAAGATGAAAACAGAGCCCAGAGGGGACATAGGATATTTGGTTGGCTATGTGGCTAGCAACCTTTTCCGTATATGGATCCCTTGCCTTGAGCGAGTTGTTACTACACGTAACGTCGACTTTAACGAAAATGTCTTCTACGAACCACGCGTCGAAAGCGCGAAGGAGCACCCAACCATAGAGCTCAACGATTGGGTCATACAAAACGATCTCGGATTTGCACATGAGATCGACATGACAGAAGACATTCCTCAAGGACAGCCAGAGGGTTCGAACTCGGGGGTGGAGGCTCCCACAAGCACTGGAGAAGCCATCCAGAGCTCCCCCAAGCAGGCACAAGTGGATGTGCCGCAACCGAGTACTCAAGAGCCAACTGGACTTCAAACCCCTAGAGAGACGCCACAACCGGAACCAGCGCACGTAACGGATATGAGTGATGCTCTCTCGAGCATAGAAGTCAGCCTCGAAAGTCCGGATATGACGACACCGGAAGCGGCGAGGCTGCAGGGCAACATCACGCCACTAGACTTGACTCAAGCTGAGGACACTAGGGCCCAAAGCTCCTCACAGCAGTCAGAGCATACCAGGGAGACTTCCACATCTCCACAAGAGACAACAACGACTAGTCCATCAAGTCCCTCGCCGAGACCTCCAAGAGGCAGAGGACGAGGTCGCCCCAGAGGACGAGGAAGAGGACGAGCCGGAAGAAGCCTTCCAGCCGCTCCTACTCGTCAAAGCGCACGGCAACAGGCCATGGCACAAGCGGGGAGCAGACCAAGATGGGACTCAAAGAGTCATGAACGCATCGATGAACACGAAGGGAACTACTTCGTCAGCCTCTTCGAGCCTGATCAACTTGGAGACGAGGCAAAGTATCCTGCACGCGTTCTAACCACCCTTTCAACGTTCGTTGGAGCAGTCACAAAGTCCTGGAATGCTCGAAAGCAGCCGGACCAGCAGGAGATAGATATCACAGATCTCACCAAGCTGCACAGAGACTCGCTGCCAACGGAACCAGACAATTGGAGGGAGATGCAATACCACCCTTTGAAGCCGCTATTCGAAAAAGCAGCGCAGAAGGAGGTTAATACCCTTAGAGAAAAGGGTACATGGAAGGAAATCGAGCAGTCAAAGGCACGCTCAAAGCCGCTGCCTCTGAGATGGGTGTTCAAGTACAAGTTCAACGAACAAGGATTTCTTGAGCGCTGTAAGGCACGCCTATGCGTACGAGGGGACCTTCAAGAGCTCTCCGCGCTTGAGACTACATACGCAGCAACGCTCGCTTCCCGTTCTTTTCGAGTCATGATAGCTATAGCGGCTCAATTTGACCTCGAGATCAAGCAGTTCGACGTCGTCAACGCTTTCGTCAACGCACAACGAAGCGAGCACAGCTCCCCTGTCACCTGTTATATGCCTGATGGTTTCAAGCACTCAGGAAGGGTTATTGAGCTCCAACGCGCCTTGTACGGCCTTCGTGACTCGCCTGCTCTTTGGTTCAAAGACTTCTCTTCAACACTCCAATCCCTTGGCATGACACCCAGCAAGGAAGAACCCTGCCTCTTCTTCACTGAGAAAAGAGACGCTTTCGTCGTATTCTTCGTAGACGACATACTGGTCTTCTATCATAGGGATACACCCTCGGCTGCGCAGATGATCATCGCAGGGATAAAGAGAGCCTACGAACTACAAGACCAAGGAGACGCGACCTGGTTCCTAGGTATCAAGATTACCAGGAACAGAAAGGAGCATACAATACACCTCTCGCATGAGTCATATATCAAGAAAGTAGCTGCGCGGTTCGGTCTCGATGAGCTGAACACACGACCCGCGATTCCCATACCCACGGGGGAATTCGCGCGTAGGCCTGATACGGCCACAGCGCAGGAAATCAAGATCTATCAGGAGAAGATAGGTTCACTGCTCTACACAGCAGTGATGATACGGGCGGATGTCGCGTTCTCGGCATCAACACTCTCTCGATTCCTCACCAATCCAAGTCTGGAACACCAACAAGCCGCGGATCAAGCTATCCGCTATTTGTACGTGAATCTCCTGTACGCTATACGCTACGGAGGGCGCACGGCAACCCAGCCGTTGTTGATTGCTAGTGACGCCTCCTTCGCTGATGACCTTCTCACGCGGAAGTCATCACAGGGATATCTTATCCTTCTCTTTGGAGGACTGGTGCAATGGAAAGCAACAAGGCAGGATACAGTCACAACGTCTACAACAGAGGCTGAACTGCTCTCTTTAGAGCAAACAGCGAAGGAGACGATGAGTCTTAAGCGCTTATTCTCAGAGATGCGCTTTAAACCTGGATCGGCGTACAACATCAACTGTGATAACTTACAGACAATACGCCTTGTGATTGATGAGAGCATGAGAATTACTACGCGCCTGCGCCATGTGGATATACAAGGCATGTGGTTAAAGCAGGAATTTGAAAAGGGCACATTCGAAGTCTCATACCTTCCAACAGCGCAGATGCCTGCTGACGGGCTCACAAAGGCACTTCCGCGTCAGCGGTTTGAACACTTTAGAGCTTTGCTTAATATGGTCACAGTCGCGGAAGAAGGTAGTGAAGGCACAGCGTAACATCTCTCATTATTCACCCAGGCGGACCGGCCGCACACCACAACACGAGAACAAGCACACAACTACCTAACGAAGAGCGGCAAGGAGCGCACGAACAGCTGTCTCAACCCGCTTCTTCTGAGCAGGGTCATCATCCTCATCATCCTCATCATCATCGTCGTCGTCAGACTCATCAAGGCCACCAGGGCCCAGCGCACACAAAGCCTTGTCCTCCTCGCTGAAGAGCTCGGGGTTGCTCTCTAGCAGCTCCAACTGGAGCTTGATGGTGACACGGCACCGACGGAAAAGCTATCAAGTCAGTCAGCGATGTGAAGGTACAATGGCAGAGCGCTGAGAGCACTTACGGGCTTGTCGTCGGCGTCGAGGGCCTTCTGCAAAGCCCAAACGGCAGGCCAGATGAGAGAAGGACTATTCGCACTTTGTCAACACTATTCCAACGCTCGAAGTTGAGGATGAGAGCTTACATGGACCCGCAGGCATGATTGCCCAGACTGCAAGCCGAGCAACGGCGAGCGCGGGAGGAAGTGGAGGCGCACCAGGAAAAGTCGGGGGTCTTGCCGGACATCACGGCCCTGACGCAAGGCAGGCAAGGAGGTTCGAAAGGCTCGGGCTGAAAGCCCGGCGCAGCAGAAGAGGTGTTGGTAGCCGCGGGAGCGGCCACGGCAGTGGTAGCGGGAGCGCGAGCACGAGTCGATCGAGGAGGAGGAGCAGGGGGACCACCCGCGGGCGGAGCGACGTGCTGGAGCTGTATCACGAAGTCAGCAAAAGCAGCGCGCACAAAGCAGTTGACTTACACGGTTGGAGCGCCGAGGCGCAGCGGCAGTGGACTTCTGAACGCGAGACGGCTATCAACAGGTCAGCACAGCGCTCAAAGAGACTCTCGCGAGGTGGAAATACCATTTTGAAGTGATGATGTTGAAAGGAAAAGAAGAAGAGAAAGAGGCCGCGCTCACGGAGGCCCTTTTATCTTTGAAGACTCTGATTCACAGCGCCCAACTGGGCAATTTGCGCAAACAAAGAACAGGACCAAAGCGGCAAATTCCTTTGTGCGCGTTCGAAGGCATATTCAATGAGCGCCTTATTTCCTTTGTAAATTATCTATTTTGGGCCATTTTCCTTTGTTGAAGCTATTCACAAGAGCATTCAAACGCTGTTGACAACGCGCGCTCGAATGGGGGGTATGTTGAACGATAGCGCGCTCTGATTGGTCAGAGCACCCCCACTAAAGGGGCTGTGCGCCGTTATATTACCACTTTAGGCGATGCCTCTATTTTCAGAAGAATAAGGCTCTTTCAACTACCGTTTTTCATGCTTCAAGGTGACCGCAGGCGCTCTGTACGACATCCGCACTGTGGGTGGGAGTTGTGGATCTTTTTTTGAACCGGGTTTTCTTTGGGAAGATGGAATACAAAGCGGGGCGATGCGCGTAAAATTGTTAGGCCCTTGGCATCGCTGCGNTCCGCACTGTGGGTGGGAGTTGTGGATCTTTTTTTGAACCGGGTTTTCTTTGGGAAGATGGAATACAAAGCGGGGCGATGCGCGTAAAATTGTTAGGCCCTTGGCATCGCTGCGCTAACAGCAAATAATACGACCTCGCATACTGGTTTGCGACATGAGTTTGAGGACAGCACACCATAACCATAACTTTCTCCCTCACTAACCTACCTACTAACTTCAAGGTTTTTTGCCGTCATAACCTTAGAGGTGCAGCACCTAAGAACCAACGACACTCAGGCTTGCACCCCAACATCCTCCTTGGCAGTCACCGCGACGACATGTTCTCTTCTGCGAGGGACAAGGGTCACTGCGTTATTATGATTGCTCATTCTATTTAAACAAGGGTGGGGCCACCCTTTGTCTCGACACAAATCCCCTGGCAGCCTGATTTGAGGGTATTCGNCTTAGAGGTGCAGCACCTAAGAACCAACGACACTCAGGCTTGCACCCCAACATCCTCCTTGGCAGTCACCGCGACGACATGTTCTCTTCTGCGAGGGACAAGGGTCACTGCGTTATTATGATTGCTCATTCTATTTAAACAAGGGTGGGCCCACCTTTTGCCTCGACGCAAATTCCCTGGCAGCCTGATTTGAGGGTATTCAGGTCTCTATCATTCCCGTGAAGCGGCTGACTTCGCCCTGGAATCTCGCCTTTCCTCTGGAGAGCCCCGACCAACTTTCGCTCTCAAGAGATCGCCATGTCTAGTCCAGCCCCCGATGGCAATACAAGGCCGGCTATTCAGCACAGCCTCGCCCTCCCTCGGGAACATGCAANAGATCGCCATGTCTAGTCCAGCCCCCGATGGCAATACAAGGCCGGCTATTCAGCACAGCCTCGCCCTCCCTCGGGAACATGCAAACCTCGACTGGCGCCGTGAACGAGGCGTCCGCAAATTCTACGACAAGACAGGCCATTTCCCTTGCGAACTCGCTCCGCAGTGTTGCGACACCTACTGGGACGCATTCACCTTTCTAGAGCGCATTCTTACTCTCGGCGTCAAGCTCTCGGAACAGGACTCGATCACTTTCGACGACGTCATGGCCTACCTCGCCGAGAGAGTCAAGTATCACAAGCCCAAGGCCCAAACCAAATTGCAGCTGAGCGACGTGGACAGCGCTATTGATCATTTCTTTTCGGGGGAACCAAATGCCAAACAAGCTCCTGTGAGTCGGGGGAATGGAGGAGCTAACCAGTCACGGTCAACCACTAGCGCCCCCGAGGCGTCTCGAGCCAAGAGATCCCTTTCCTATGATCTAGAGGAGGAGTCTGTTCAGGTATCACCGAAGCGACGAAGGATCCAAGAAGTTGTGCCGTCAAACAGAAAGTCGATACCGGGACTGCCACCCGCTTCGACAACAAAACGTCCTTTATACTCGAGCGATAGCACTTCTTCGTCCAAGTCCTTTGATGACTCTGACACAGACAAAAACTGGAGTCCTGGGGCGCTGAGCACTGACACTGCCGACAATAAGGACTCTGCCCACGTCAACACCGCCCAGAACGGCTCCGACAAGACCGAGAAAACCGTCGACGATGCTTCAGGGGCCACATCGAGGCCATCAGTACAAGGAAGACCTCCGGTTTCAGGACCTGTTGATGGAAACAGCAACGCCTCCAACATCAACGCCAACTCCAACTCATCGTCCGTCCCAGCCTCGACGCTCAACACCCCCCTCAAAGACAACACAATCACTAAGACATCTCAATCAAACTCGTCCGCCAGACGCCTCTCCCGCGTGAGCCCCCTTTCCCTCCCAAACGTTGCCCCACACTAACGATTGTAGTCCGCTGCTCACTCTGCTGCCCCGGATTCCCTTAACGAAGTTCGCCGAGAGATGGACGACGCGTGTCGAATGTGCTCCGAGGCGGTTGAAAGAGGAGCCCAAAGACTAGAACGATTACTCTCCGACCACTACAGCCAGAACGCAGCTCTACAATCCTCCTTCGAGCGAGCCAAAAAAGTTCACCAGCAACTCGGACGAGACCATCGGATTAATGCCAAAGCCCAGGTCGAAGCAGCAAGCAAAATCAGCACGAACGAAGGCTACATGGAGCTGAGCCGCAAGATCCTGCAAGCTTGGCAAGAAATAGCTGGCTCGGATGCATCTCCGTCTGGGTGGATTCGAAATGCGATTGAGGAAGCCACCGAGAAGCTAGCCGAGCTAGACATCGAGCGTAAGGAGGCCCTCCGCGAGCATGGCAAGGCTGCTGCTGCTTTTCAGCGAACGAGGCGGCAGATGGAGGAGGCCGGGGGGAAAGTCGACGATCTCAAGAGTTCAATGGAGGCGTGGGGAGTCCACCGAGACAAGCTGCAGCAGGAATGCCGCGCGGCGAGGTTTTTCGCGGGCATTGTGAGGTTGGGTCCTAGGGGGATAGGGTTGCTGGAGGAAGAGTTTCCGGGGGTTTCCGAGTCGATTGGCGATATATTGAAAGATGTTAGTACTTGAGCAGGTCGCGGAAGGTTCGGCCTGGATTATGTGATTGTTTCGGGATGACTGCTTCTGCTCTGGCAAGCAAGCGTTTTCTCCTCTTGTTAGTCTAATTGTATGCTGTTAGCATAGATAGGGTAACTAGCAAAGCTTAACGACGGAACTCTTCACATACCCTTCTCCTAAGCTTAACGTTCCCCATAAGCGAGTGTCCCAAACAAGCGAGTGTCCCAAAGCAGTTTTATGTAACGATCGTGTGTTTTCCCAAGGGACAAACCGGTCGTGCTGGGTTTATGTTGGCAGGAGTGCAAGGTGTAGTCTGAGCAAGGGTGTTGATCACAAATGTGAGGCGACCAAGTCGGTGGCAAGGTGTGGAAGAAGGTGGAACATTCCACAGAGATCGTGCCTGTACATAAATCGTAGTTCTCCTACTGTTCATGTAGTATGAATCAAGCAACTTGAATCTTCTCATTTCAACACGTTTCACCTATTTCAACGAGGAGTTTCAGAGCACGATCCATAGCCAGACCATTTCTGAGCTTGTTCAGCCTGGCGGTGGCTTTCGGGAACTATTCATTCCGGATCCCAGGATTCTCTCAGGTGGCGAGACTGATGAAGAGGATCTGGACCCCGCCTCACTAACTACTAAGGTCCGCAACCAGAGTACGGATATGGAGGGAGAGTCANGTGGCGAGACTGATGAAGAGGATCTGGACCCCGCCTCACTAACTACTAAGGTCCGCAACCAGAGTACGGATATGGAGGGAGAGTCAAAGATTCCTATGCGGCAGCCGTTAATGCCAACCTCTCGCAACACTATCGATACCAGCCCCAAAGGGACAACTTTACCACCAAAGGGTCCCCTAGCACTTGTGGCTTTAAGGAATGAGTCGGGGCGCGCTACTGCTTCTAGTTGCAAATCTGCAGATGGGAGTATGTTGCACGTCCCCCAAGGCCCCGCCGGGGGATGCAAGGAGAAGATTATCTGGTACGGCGAGCGACCAGCCTGGTGGCTTGACGTTCTCTGTCCTACAGAGCCTGAAATGAAGGTCCTCTCCCACGCCTTTGGCATCCATCCACTCACCGCAGAGGACATTATGCTGCAGGAGGCCCGTGAGAAGGTGGAACTCTTCTCGCATTACTATTTCGTCAACTTCCGGTCCTTTTGTCATNACGCCTTTGGCATCCATCCACTCACCGCAGAGGACATTATGCTGCAGGAGGCCCGTGAGAAGGTGGAACTCTTCTCGCATTACTATTTCGTCAACTTCCGGTCCTTTTGTCATGACCACAACAGCGAAAACTTCTGGAAACCCGTCGACATATATGTTGTTGTCTTTAGAGAAGGTATCCTCAGTTTCCACTTCTCCAAGACACCGCACCCTGCCAACGTTCGTCGTCGAATTCGTCAACTGGGAGACTACTTGATCTTGTCATCTGACTGGATCTTATATGTTATTATTGATGATATAACCGATGTCTTCCAGTCCTTAATACAGGACATTGAGGATGAAGTGGATGAGATTGACGACGCCATTCTGAGGCTGCACTTGTCTGCTGATAAGCGGCTGAAGGAGNCCTTAATACAGGACATTGAGGATGAAGTGGATGAGATTGACGACGCCATTCTGAGGCTGCACTTGTCTGCTGATAAGCGGCTGAAGGAGGATAGTTCTAAACCCGACGACGCATTTACCACCTTTGACCCCAATAGTGATATGCTTAGTCGAGTGGGTGACTGCAGGAAGAAGGTGATGGGCTTATATCGATTGCTAGGAAATAAAGCGGACATCATCAAGGGGGTTGCAAAGCGTTGCAACGAGCGGTGCGAGGTCTTGCCGTGGTCCAAGATTGGCCTGTACCTCGGCGACATTCAGGATCACATAGCCACCATGACTACCAACCTCTGCAATTACGAAAAGTAAGTCCTGTACACGCGTGCTCCTGTAGTGTGAGAACAAGGTTATGCTAACAAGCCTAGGATACTCGCACGATCGCACGGCAACTATCTCGCACAGATCAACATCCGCATGAATAGGCGCC
>WESZ01000259.1:0-10318 GCA_011033785.1 Fusarium cf. falciforme | reverse complement strand
GATTGGACGCGAGAACTGGAAGCTAGGATCGGCGGTCATTTCATCACCAGTATTTCTAGATGATGGATTCATCCTTGTGTAATCAATCACTGAGGTTTGACCACCACAACGTCGCTGTCCTACATCACCTGGACCACCAAGTCATTCAGTGATACCAGTATACTGCGCCAATTATTGATCGCTCGTTTACATAATGCCGTAACGTCTGTCACTCACTGAGGCATGTCTCACCACCTTGCTTTTCTCCTGCTTTCCGCGCCCTCCATACATCGGCAGCACCGTTGCTTAACCGGTGCAGGGAAGTCTCCTGATCGATAATTTCGCAGTCATGAAGCTCTACGATCTCCTCTCCTGGACGCTTTTCACTTGCCCGTCGTTCGGCCAAACCGACGAAGAGGTCCACCTACAATGGTCCATCTGCGACTGCGACGCGAGAACAGTGCTCCAGAAACTAGGTGAAGATGTCCGCGACCCGTACAAGTCGAACCCGATCTTCTACTTCGATACTCTCCCTCCAACTCACGCGCAACATGGCGTCATGTTCCGCACAAAAGCCAACAAGGGTGAGCCTTTCTCCTTGATCAAAGTCCGCTTCAACGAGAAACCGAGCTACACCCCCGACGCCGCGTCCTGTGTCTGGGATCGGTACGGCAGCAGTGTCTTCTACACCTGCGGAGAGAGAGAATCCTGGCTTGGAACTCGCNAAGGGTGAGCCTTTCTCCTTGATCAAAGTCCGCTTCAACGAGAAACCGAGCTACACCCCCGACGCCGCGTCCTGTGTCTGGGATCGGTACGGCAGCAGTGTCTTCTACACCTGCGGAGAGAGAGAATCCTGGCTTGGAACTCGCTCACAGAGATTCGCTTTTCAGAGCAGTACGACGATATCGACTGGGACGGGCTTGTTGCCTTCGGCCCGTTTCCGGACGGCAAGTGGAAGTTGAGGATACTGAGATACAAGGCGAAACTCGACGACGTGGTGGCTGGGACGCTGCATCTGATGGAGATTGAGATAGGGCTCCCGAAGGCTGAGTCAGAAGATGTTTTTCAGAGTATTACCGAGTATCTGGTTGCTCGGGGCGTGGTGCTCTGTGATCCTCAAGAGTCAAAGACGTTGAGGTTATTTCATGCCATGGGATATCTAAAGCTCGGCGAGGATCTGAAAATGGCTGATTCGAATGAGGAGCTGTAGTCGAACTCTACNGAGTATCTGGTTGCTCGGGGCGTGGTGCTCTGTGATCCTCAAGAGTCAAAGACGTTGAGGTTATTTCATGCCATGGGATATCTAAAGCTCGGCGAGGATCTGAAAATGGCTGATTCGAATGAGGAGCTGTAGTCGAACTCTACGTTGAGACCGAATGACTAAGGTGGTCCGATCTGCTGATGGCGGGGATGTGGATACTATGTAAGGAGCTGTGCTCCTCTCAGATACATGTAACTTAGAGCGTTCAACACATCATCTTCCACTCCCGCAATATTGCTTTATCAAATTGATATTGTCATTGACCAGTAGGGCGCGAGAGGCGACTTGTCGTTGTTGCACGACACTATCTATCATCAACTTGAGAGCTTGCAACTTCTGCTTCGGTTTAGTGAGGGCCTCGAGGGAGAGCGGAGGCAGCTCCTCCTCCTGGTTGGGCGTGGACGTAGGCGTAGGCGCAGACATGGCTGTTGGTACGTGGCATAGAGCGCCAAGAAGGGCGAGGATATGTCAGAAGCATGCCTGATCTGAAGGGAAGATCGCTGATCACTTGCTCGTGATGTGAAGGACACCCAATAACTGACGGAACGCAGGACGCGAAGGATGCGCTTCAGAGACAAGCTCGAGACGGGAGTCAAAAAGTCAAAAAAGGCGCCCAGCTTCGCTAATGGAGTTAAACCGGTAACACGGCTACCGGTGCCTCTGCTGCCCGCGACCCGGCCTATGAAGCGTAACCAGTGCTCTGGAGGCGCAAACTGTGGAGGTCTCGGTGTCCGGAAAGAGGAAAGCTCAATCAGCAACAAGCTTCGTCGCAAGACCTGCAATCGTCTCGGTCATTGACTTATGGTTAAAGCCAAATAGTAAAGGGGGGCCACCCAGTAAATTGTCTCCTCTTACGCCAGATGGTCGTCGTAGGCTTCTGCTTGGCGAGCAGATCCACGAGTAGAGATGGATGAGAGTGATCCTGGGTGGGTCGGAAGCACGCTAATTCCGTGCCGTTTGCCGAGATCCTAGAAGATCTATGGTGCTCCTGTAGCCAAAGGTCTTGGCATCTGGAAGCACGTGGGGGGGAGCGAACCATTGATTTGTCTGGGGCCATTCACAAGCTCGACTGTCTTGTGCTCATAGTCCTCATTCTTGGCAGAGCCTGAACCCTCTGAAGCTCCCAGCAGCTGTGTTTGCCTTCTTTTCCGGCCGTCGAGAGATGAGTGGGCAAGAGCGGGTGGGCAAGAGCGTGGATGGGCAGGAGCCATCAATTCGCATGGAACTGAAGGACGCCCGGAGGCCCAGTTAGTCGTTGGAAGATGCCGTAGTAAGACCTTTATTTTTTGGTTATTTCATATTTATATCAAGCTGGCCTTCGTGCCCAAAAAGAAGATTCTGCTCCTTTGTCTAGACGACAGGCGCAAGGTCTCACTTGTGTCTTTATCCAAGTACACTCAAGTACACGAATCTCAAAGCTTTCATCTCTTCTTTTTCTCACTTACAACTTGTCTCTAATTATCCATTCTTGGCATACGCTGTTAATTCCCCATCCATCCAGTCCAATGGCTGACAACGAGGGGCGTGCCCCCCCGGCCGCTGTCGCCAAGACAACTGGCGGCAACAGTGCATTCCGCAACTTCCACAACGACTTTGCTCATATCGCCGACCCTAACGAGCGTCGTCGTCTTGCCCTCGCCGAGATCGACAGGGCTCCCTTTGGCTGGTATCATGTTCGAGCCTGTGTTGTCGCCGGTGTCGGCTTCTTCACTGACTCTTATGATATTTTCTGCGTCTCCATGCTGACCATCATGCTTGGCATTGTCTACTATCCCGCCGCGGGCAAGCTTCCTACCAGCGCGGATAACGCCATTAAGCTCTCAACTTCGGCTGGTACTGTTATTGGTCAGCTTGGCTTCGGTATGCTTGCTGATATCTTCGGCCGAAAGCGCATGTACGGTCTGGAACTCATTGTCATCATCTTTGCTACCCTCGGTCAGGCCTTGACTGCTGGCTCTCCATCTACCTCTCTTATCGGACTTATCATCTTCTGGCGAGTCCTCATGGGCGTGGGTATTGGTGGTGACTATCCTCTTTCTTCTATTATTACTTCTGAGTAAGTCTGCAGCTATGGTGGTGGAGTACGGTATCTTCAACCCGGATCCCTGCTGACACATGCGAAAGGTTCGCGACCACCAAGTGGCGAGGAGCTATGATGGCTGCTGTCTTTGCCATGCAGGGTATGGGCCAGCTCTGCGCCGCCCTGGTCATGATGTTCCTCACTCTCGGCTTCAAGTCCCAGCTTGAGGGTGCCCCCAATCAGACTAGCTGCACTGGCAGTTGCCAGGTCGCCGTCGACAAGATGTGGCGTACCCTGGTCGGCTTCGGCGCCGTTCCCGCTTGCATTGCCCTTTACTGTAAGTGCCCAAAGTCCGTCTTGGCATACTGATTGGACATGGGTTAACACCGTGGGGAACCCAGACCGTCTCACCATCCCCGAGACCCCTCGTTACACCTTCGATGTCGCCCGCGATGTCGAGAAAGCTGACGAGGATGTCAAAGCCTACATGACTGGCAAGCGTGAGGGTGAGACTGATGAGGTCGCTCGCGCTCAGGTCCAGCAGGGTGCTCGCGAGAACCTTCAGGTGCCCAAGGCCGGCTGGGGTGACTTCTTCCGCCACTACGGCAAGCTTAAGAACTTCTTGCTTCTGCTCGGAACTGCTGGATCATGGTTCTGCCTTGATGTGGCCTTTTATGGACTCAGTTTGAACAACGGTACTATTCTCAAGGTTATTGGCTACTCGAGCAAGGATGCCCACAACGTGTACGAGTTCCTGTACAACACCGCCGTCGGCAACATCATCATTGTCCTTGCTGGCGCTGTTCCTGGCTACTGGGTTTCCGTTGCCACTATCGATACTCTTGGCCGTAAAACTATTCAGCTCGGTGGCTTCATCATTCTTACTATTCTCTTCATTGTAAGTTGCCCCCTCCAAATTATCTTGCTGATACTAACAAATATCCAGGTTATGGGTTTCGCTTACCACCATATTTCCTCCAACGGTCTGCTCGCCATCTACGTGCTTGCCCAGTTCTTCTTCAACTTCGGTAAATATTCTATCTTGTTCCTCAAGGGCGGTGGACTAACAGATTAGGTCCCAACACTACCACCTTCGTTGTCCCCGGCGAAGTCTTCCCCACCCGCTACCGATCCACCTCTCACGGTATCTCTGCCGCCTCCGGCAAGATTGGATCCATCATCGGCCAGGGCGCCATATCCATCCTTCGTACCCGTGGTGCTACCCAGGACAATGAGGCTCCCTGGATGGACCACGTTCTTGAGATCTATGCTCTTTTCATGCTTCTCGGTTGCCTTACTACCCTCCTCATTCCCGAGACTGCTCGCAAGACTCTTGAGGAGCTCAGCGGCGAGGATGACTACGCCAACCCTGACACTTATGCCTTGCGCCAGTGAGTCGCCGACGATTAATTTTGCATGGGAAATTTTTGGCGCTTGCGTGGCATGGGTCAGCTGACGATTAAAATGAGCACCAGCCGACGATTACCAGTTTGACTTCCCTGACAACTATAATAATTTGAAAATGGGTAAAGATATGCAGTCAGTGTTTTCAATTCGATTGATACCAATATTGACATGCGAGACTGCAAGATTGTGAGTTTGTCGGTATATTTCGAGATGTTTTTCTTTGATGGTTGTCGGGCGACAGGGTTAAAGAGCATGGGCTGGGCAGCCACAGCCAATAAGTGTGCGTCTTGACTTACAAGGTGCAGCTGTGGCTACAGACCATCAGTCTCATCATGCTCGGCTCGAACTGTCGACGTGGAATAAAGGAGCTAGGTGTAGTATTAATACTTAGGGGTAGTCCATAGAGTTCCATCTGTAACTTTGACTCTACATTATTCGAATTCGTTTACAATGGATTACTTCGAGTATGTGCCGGAATACCGGCTTCTCGGCTGTCGCACTTGCAAGACCATGGTGATTCGACAACGGATCAGAAAGCATCTTCAGAATTCTCCCCACCATTTGAGCATTACTGAGATCAAGGACGTGCAAAAATGGGCATCCAGCATTGATATCATTCAAGATCAAGAAGAGATTCATGACAGTCTGCAATTTATACCCGACGATACACCGCCAGTTGCAGCATTAGGTCCAGCAAAGACGGGGGGGATCCGGTGCGAGTTTGTCCCAGAGGAAAGCACAACCGGGCCGGATTGTCGATACGTAGGCGCAAATCTACGGCGGATCCGGGAGCATCTAAAGGCAGAGCGCCAATGGGATCTAGAGCTCAAGGGTGGACGTCGCTCAGCCACCACAGCCGAAGAAGAACGAAACAATACTCCGTGGAGGAGCGGGGTCTTGTATCAACGATTGTTTCTGACAGGCTTTCGCAGCGAGTGGTTTGAAGCGGCAAGGGGACTAAATCTTGATCAGCACAAATCTCAGGACCACGGCTCACAGGTCAGACTTCAGCAGGCCATTGACGCATTCCAGAGTAAGGGCAATGATGTCCAGAGTCAAGAGGCAGGGTGGATTGATGCGGAGAACGATTTTACTGCACCGAATCCGTGGCTTCGTCGGCTTCGCTCTGCTCTTCACTTGAAGGACTTTAGCGGGAAAAAGAACTTTTTGAGGGACTTGATCTAGGTATTATTCTTTGGCGATTATGCTAGAATCGGCCATACAATCGAATCGGCAGCTGACGCAGTGCCCGCTTTTTAATTCTACGAGAGTTTTGCAGCTAGTATTAATATGTTTAGTGGGTTAGCGAGATCTGGATTGTCTCTGATCGAAGCGACCCGCGGCAATCGCGAATGTGACTGTCGCTCGTACCGCGTCCATATCTGGTAACCACTCCTGTCCATCTGACCAGCCTGCGAGCAATTGCCGAAGAGGCTCTTCCCAGTCATCAATGTTCCCTCAAGGACCTCGGTTAGCCATGCTTGAAGCCGCTGCATTGGCAGAAAAGGGAGGCGGGGATTGCGTACAGTCTACGCCGGCAGGCTCGCAGAAGAAAAAGTTATCCATGGTGCCTCAAGTTAACCAAGTCATGCTATCATACTACTCCAAATATGACCATTCCGAGATCGTGCGTATTTGCCGCCACATGTACTTCTCTAACTTGTTGGCACACTTCACATACAGCGAATTCTCGCCATTGAATTGACGACAGTTGTCGAAGATGAGCCGGGCGTCTTTAATGAAATCCTCAGGTGTCATATATTGCTCCGCTTCCAGCCTGGCCTCCATAGTACTGAGGTCCATTGGCGCCTTGACGACTTCGTAATAGTCGGCGACGTCGTCCTCGCTGACAGGCTGCCGGAATGGCCACGATGATTGATGGTTCTGGAGGTCATTCAAGAGATGTAGCAGCTGCTTGTAGTTCGGACCGTGGCGGGATTGCCTAGCCAGCTCGTCCATCTCAGGTGACCAACCCGACGCCCGGATTGCGTCGATGGATAGGGGGTCAATGGGAGCGAGGCCGTTCTCCCACTGTTTCGGAGGTTGATGGACCACGTGGCTCTTACTAAAAGCCCGCATTTTGGCATGGACGCATTTCTTCTGCTTGAGGAGCATGCGGCCTACCTCTAGGTAGCGAATCCTTGGGAGCATAGAACACTGCATAAGAGTTCCGCCCTCATAGTCTTTAATACACCCCTTCCAAATTGAGTCATCCAACGTGATCTCCTTTGTAAAACCCTGTTTCTTGAAATAGGGGATAGCCAAGTTGTCGGCATAGGTCAGGAGATGCATCATATCCGATGATGCTTTAATATAATCCTTCAGATGCGACATGAGGTGCGCCCCGTACCCCTTGGCCTGCTCGTCTGACATGACGGCGCAGAAGACAATCTCGGCGAACTTGCGATGCTTGAACGGCCGGTACGTGATGCCACCTACTACTGCTAGCGGCTTCCTCACAATGGCGATGGACATGTGAGCTCTATCGTAGACGAGGCGCGCGATGTAGCTCTTGGGCATCTCCGGCAGCTGCTTTTGGAAGACGCATTTCAGCCCGCCCAGGACGATGAGGCTCTCCCGGTCACCATCATTATTGACGACGCGAAATTCTATTTCGCCGTTACGTTCCTCAATAACTGCGGGCTACATGGCATGTTAGTCACATTACAGGTAGAGTACAGGGTTTCAGGACGGCAATACCTTCTCGGGAAGTAGGATGAGCCCTGTCCCTAGTCCCTGCTGTGCCGGAAGCGATGGCATGAAGTCAATTCGCTTGCCGCGCCTCATGGGAGTCGACGAGGAAGTATCCTCCATCGCGTCAGGATTCAAGCCTTAACCAACGCAAAAAAGAAAAAAATAAGGTCAGCAAAAGTGCTAGCAAGCGAGAAAGCTGACTATAAAATTACCTCGATAGGAGTTGGACTGTTGATTTCGCTGATCAGTGGCTTTGTGGGACTCCGCAAAGTCACTCGCCCCACTTATCTCGGTCACCTCGGAAGTACGTGAGGGGTACGAAAAGTTAATGCAAGAAGAAATTGATGCCATTTCACACCTTAAACACCATCAAATTATTTTGATCTCATCAATGAGCTCCCCTCCAATTCTAGACGAGAAACAGGTCATCACCCCCTATGATGACATGAGCTTTCTCGATGAACGGCACAGCCATCGCATTTGACCCAATGATTCAACCCGGACCGCGATTTTTCCGGCCGAAGAGGACCAAGGCACGATGTCGCAGGGTAGGCATGATCTTCACGGCCTCA
Organism: Fusarium cf. falciforme; assembly: GCA_011033785.1. Classification (NCBI taxonomy): domain Eukaryota; kingdom Fungi; phylum Ascomycota; class Sordariomycetes; order Hypocreales; family Nectriaceae; genus Fusarium; species Fusarium cf. falciforme. The sequence goes on along the minus strand of WESZ01000259.1, from coordinate 2,385 downwards.
TGAAACAACTGCGTTAGTAATCTAGCCGTATGCTATAAGTAACTCTGCGGGATGGAATACCCCGCACAAGAGAAAAACTTCAGACAACAATCAATCAACACACTGCTGCTGCCCATTATCGTTTACCTGGCCCTTGATCCTTTTAGCACGCTCAGTGCGACAGTTTGCTATAACCTGGCTAAGGGCCATATTGAGCGGTGACACGGCTTACGCCAGCTGGAGGTGGCACATGAAACGTGAAGGGGGCTGACATGCCTTGCTTAGCCTCCATATTGCCTACTGTACCAATTACCCCCCGGATCAGGTCCGGATACACGATTTGACGGTCCGTGCCCTTTGGTATTGGGTCCGGGCGGCTAATAGGCGGACGGGTACCCGTCCCAATTACTGTATTCGGTATCGGCTCCTCCGTCATCGGACCTTCCATCCCATCGTACACAACTTCTCAGGTAGCACCCTTTAATAGTTATTAGAATACAGTTATACTCTTTCTTCCCCTTGTAGAGTTGGAGAGTTGAATTTGATTGTTCTTGATAGGTTTANCCCGTCCCAATTACTGTATTCGGTATCGGCTCCTCCGTCATCGGACCTTCCATCCCATCGTACACAACTTCTCAGGTAGCACCCTTTAATAGTTATTAGAATACAGTTATACTCTTTCTTCCCCTTGTAGAGTTGGAGAGTTGAATTTGATTGTTCTTGATAGGTTTATGAAGTACTATGGCCGAACTATAATACAACTTTCTTCTTGCTCCATGGCTGAGTACAAGGCTTCTTGTTCATCAATGTCTTCTTGTGCCATTTCCCAAAGCTCACCCATGCCTCTTCTATTAGTGACTAATCGCCCGTTTTCCGTCTCCCGGGCTACTCGGGCTTCGATACGATCTGTCTCTGCCTTGTCCCAGTCCAGATAAGCCATCATCTCTTCTTTGGTCCACTCCCTTGAGCCTGTCGAGGTNCGGGCTTCGATACGATCTGTCTCTGCCTTGTCCCAGTCCAGATAAGCCATCATCTCTTCTTTGGTCCACTCCCTTGAGCCTGTCGAGGTAGTACAGTATTTCCCCATCTGCTTGTAATCAAGACACCACTTGAAGCTTTCTTTAGAATATCTCAAGGGTAGTCCCATTGCCTTTCGGTACTATTGATTCCCCACAAAATTCTCACGCCCTTGGGCTTTATACTAAGCATCTCTAGACGTAACGTATCTTTGGTGAATTGCCCGTGGATCGTTATATTTAAGAGGCGGAGATGAAGCTGAATTTTGCAAAAATGGAGGCGGTAGTGGCCTGCAGGGAGATATTATATGCGACAGAGATGGAGGCTCTGCAGGCAGCTGAAAGAATGGTTCCGCAGATGGTTCGATAGTGGTGGCTTCTTGAACAGCTGGCTCCGATTCGATGGCTAATTGCAGTGAGTGCTCTGAAGCCGCATCAAACTCGAACTCTTCCGGGGTGATGACCGACTGCCATTGTATCTGCTCGAATGCTGTTGTCGAAGGGAGAAGCGGCTGCTCTGATACTGGGTCCGGTATCCACCGCAAATGTTGCAGTTGAGCCTTTGGTGGCTTCGAAAAAACAGTCGGTAATGCTCTTAGTTCTGAATATCTCAATGGACAAACTTTTGAAGTTCTTGTGTGACCCAGTATATGACATTTGCTGCACAAAGGAGGCATTCTTGTAGCTCTGACGTTCTCGATGACTTCGAAACCACTGAGTTCTCTTCGAACGCTCGATAGCGGTAAGGACGAACTGGCGGTGACTGGATCGATGCGCCGACGAGGTTCTAGGAGTGGTTGTGGAGAATCTTTACGATGCAGGTGCCAATGCGGATGGAAGTCTTCGAGTTGCAGAGTCTGGTCCTGAGCCAACGAACACTCTAATTTGTGAACACAAGGCAGACCTTGAGACTGTGTAAAAGATCCTGTACAGGTCGGCGAGGGGAGAGTGTCTCTACTAAATAGCAGCTTCCGCTGTTGTTCGACCTTCCGCAAAGCTTCATGAGACACCCAACCCTTTACAGCACCATATAAGACCCCAGAGAGTTTAATAGGCGTCCGAGTATGCTGTTTAACTTGATTAGACTTTAACTCGGCAAGTTGGTTAAGCAATGCATATTTGATTGACCTCTAAGCTTCGAATAGATCCAGTGTCGATACTTTAAGATGACTCCTAAGTAGCTAATGGATGCCTTTGACCCGTGAAGTGACGACGTTGTCAAAGTGAAGATGTCGATCAACCCAAGCTTTTACCAGCCTCTCTTTGTATTGATCAAGCCAGTTCGTCTTGACATACCTCACTTCTTCACTGTAGTCAGGAAGATACTTCTGCTCAAACTCCAATACACGTTCATGGAATGTCTCTTCGTTTGGTGACTTGATGATCGAAT
>WESZ01000343.1:0-11542 GCA_011033785.1 Fusarium cf. falciforme | reverse complement strand
GTGTGTAAGTGAATGTGATGCCTAGTCTCGGGCCCGCGACGGCGGCACGGGAATTGTCATCCCGGCCACCACAATGCACGCCTCGACCCTCTCGTCATCCGAGTAGTTATTAGGCACGCGATCATAGCCGAATCCGCCCCAATCTTCTCGGCGTAATAGATCTTCTTCTTGATCGCTATTTCCAGGCGAATAATCCCTGCTTCCGGCCGTCAAAGCGGCTTGTGTGAATCCTTCGATCTGTGTGTTCATGATGACCTCAATATCGTCACAATCCTCCTCCTCGTTGCCGGGCAATAGCGGCGTTAAGTCTCTTGATGATACCGAGAGCACATCTTCAGGTATGTTATCTAGCTGACCTCGCAAAGCTGCCGCCTCTCGCAAGGCTGCAGCCTTGTCAAGGTCAGCCAAATAGTCGGCGGCCTCGGGAATAGCTTCAAGAACATGCCGACCCCAAATTCGATGCTGGAAGTCCCGTTTTTCCTCGTCACCTTCAATCCAAAGGCGCCTGCGATTCTCTAAGGTCTCCTTTTCCGTCTCAGACATTATTCTCTGGCGATCGGCCTCCTGTGAAGCCATCGCGGCTGCTTCTGCGGCCGCCTTTTCCTTCTTTGCTTTCACGGCCGCGCCGCCACGGAGACGCGGCTGGCCATCGTCACGAAGGTTATGGAGGAAATTATTCTGTTGCCGAGTTAGTTTCTTAGACTCTAGTCTCCGCTGCTCTTCCTCTCGTGCTTCAACCATACGCTTTAACTCTCCTACAGTAAAAGCACCATCTTTGACGCCCTTAATTTGGCGTCGACTTCGTGTGCGGCGTCCCTCGAGTCGTATACGCTCCTTCTGTAATCTAATGACATTCTCATGTGACTTTTGCGTCACAATGGCGAGATCAACACACGCTTCAGCGCTCCGGATAACCTTCCGCGTTGGTGTATCAAGGAGGGATATAGACCTTTGAACAGAGAGATCAGAGAGTTGCTTTTTGACTCTCCTCGGAGTCACCTTATCCCTATTTAAAGTCACTGGGAATAGAGGCTTTTGTCGCTCTTCAGCGTACCGGCGCAGCGGGCCTAGGACGACTTCTGGGTTAATAGGGAAGATGCCTGACTTTTCATAGCCAACGTATATATGACAGGCCTTAAATGTGGCTGCATACATACGATTCCACTGGTTCAGAAAGTCGAATCGAGAGATCTGCATACCGCCGGCTATCATGAAGTCCCTGAGAGCGCATTTTTGTTCATTTTTAAGGTGTTGATAGACGCCAACGTCAAGAGGTTGCAGACGATGACTGAGGTGACTTGGGAGGCGATACGGGATAATATCAAACATTCCACAATACCAGATAAATTCAGGATCCTCATGAGCGGAAAAGGAGTCCATCAGTAGGAGCCGGTATGAGGTCGGGGCCTTCTTGACTTGGTAACGAGGTTTGAACGCATATTCCTCGTCAAATTGGGACTTCGTGATAGTCGTCGGGTAGCCAAACCACTCCTCAATAGAGGATCCGGCGAAGGTCTCGCTGGCGGCAAAGGAATAGCGGTTAAAGTGTTGCAGCCACTGGACAGATCGATGAGAGTTATTATAACCCGTATCTGTGAATGTGAGGACAACACGCTCGTCAATATCAGCACGCGTATATTCCTCACGTCTTCGCCTTGAGTATCAGGAACGAAGGAATTGACCTCCCAGCTGCGCTGGCGGCATCAATAGACGTCAAAGACTCCTTATTCCCGGGCTGAAAGACAGTCGTCCGTGTGTTTCGTTTCATCCGGGTAGAAAAGAGCTTCAGGCTACCATTTACCCACCCAATTTGTAAGGGGGTCTCGTCAAAGTTCCAAAGATCGCACTTTTGGATACCAAGGGTGCTCATCAGGGCGNTTACCCACCCAATTTGTAAGGGGGTCTCGTCAAAGTTCCAAAGATCGCACTTTTGGATACCAAGGGTGCTCATCAGGGCGTCGAATTCCTTGAACCAATTGTCGATGTGTTGTATATCTGTCTCGGCAGCGGCACGGGTGACTTCTTGGACCTTTGGGGACTTATGTTGAAGCTCTGGATGACGCTTTTTGAACCTCCGTACCCACGATACTGATACAGGAGGCTGTGGGTTGCCAAATCGGTGTCCCCGAAGGAAACTGGCGTAGTTACGGATAGAGGTTTCTGACACAGCAAAAGCGCTACTCTCAACTGAACGGATGAAGGTCACTAAAGCCCGTTCTTCCGGCCCAGTCAGCGCCGATGGAGTCCCTCCTTTGGAGTCAGAAGGCAGCGGTTTCCCAGCTTTTAATAGATATATATATTTCTTAGTCAGGCCGGCATTTGCGTGGTGANTTGGAGTCAGAAGGCAGCGGTTTCCCAGCTTTTAATAGATATATATATTTCTTAGTCAGGCCGGCATTTGCGTGGTGAAGCGCGGCGGTGTCACTGATGCTGTATTTGCCTGGGGAGGGGTTCGCCCGAGTTGTCGGTGGCGCGGATGCCCCGGATAGATACGCATGCGCCGCACGCGCCGCAGCAGCGCTTTCTTTGCTTGAAAATCGAGGCATAGTCAATTTCAATTGAAAATAAAGTCAGGCTTTAATTTGAAGCTATTCGGACTTCAATTCGTGGAGAAATAAGGCAATTACGGTGTGCGAGGCGGTTACAGCAGTGACGCAGTTACAGGTTGTGATGCCCCCTCTGTGATGAACAGAGGGGCGGCCTATCATTAGTCAGCCCCCTGGGTACTTATTCTTCTTGAAACTTTGTTTTTAAGCACTTATATCAAGGAACGGTTATAGGGTTTTCACTGGAGTAGTATTATTAAACAGTACAGTACACTCGTACTGACAACGCCCAGTGTCGGTGTGGTAGTGTCAGACCTTTGTACCTGCAGTGTTGATAATGTTCATTGGGTGTACAAGCCCCTCTCCGAACCCCGAAGCCGACCACGGTTAAATGATTACGACAGATTCAGCGATATGATCACTAGGAAATCAGTTTTGCCATCTGCCTTGCCTCGAGCGTTTAAAATCGTGTACTTGAATTCTTTCTGCCTTTCTTATATCCGCAGCCTCTTCTGTCTCACCTTTTCCGTGTTTAACGCAGTGGTACAAGCATTGATTGAGATGGATTACACGACCAAAGACACGGTATGGCTATCGGACAGCATTGGCCAGCCCGCGAAAGATGTGATTGCCAAGTTCTATCAGCTCGCGGATTCAAAAGACCCGGACGCAGGCCCTCGAATGGCCACGGAAGTTTTCTCGGAGGATGCAATCCTCCTGGGGTACCATAGTGGACCCTTCACCGCCCCTTATATGTGATAGCTACGTCACCAAAGATGTCGGCCACTAACGCTCTCGAAGTGGGCGCTTCTACTTTGAACCTTCACCACCACCGCCTCTGGCTGCTGAATACGGGAATGGTCTAGCGGTCTATGCTCGTTTAAAATTACGGGTATCCCGGAATCTATGCGTGCCACCCCCATCTTTGTGGCCGATTTGTCGCCCCTCCCATCGGAAAACGGACAATGCCAAGACTGCGTTTGGCATTCAAAATCCACATTTCATGTCTCCGAAATAGAACGGGTTCTATTATGGTCCGACGCTGGTTTTCGGCAGTTTAAGCTGATCAGCCCTCAACTCTTGCGACAACATGTCGAGCGACGTTCTCAACTTCAACCGGCCATGCAATGCCTGCCGCCGCCGCAAGGTTCGGTGCAATAGGGCGCGGCCCTGCAACAACTGTGTCCGTCATGGAGTCTCATGTGTCTATGAAGCACCGCGAGAAACTGTCAGGAGCCAACAGCTGCTTCATGATAGAGTCGAGCGGTTAGAACGTATGGTGGAGAACATGGCCGCTTTCTCCCTCCCCGGCTCAGCTCTTCGACAGCAAAGCAGTTGCTCATCTGGAAACAGCCTCTTTAGCAGTTCCAATGGCGGTTCAGATATTCCTGCTGATCACGGGAGCCGCGTGCTTCAGTCAGCAAACTCCCATCACATAGGACCGGATTCATGCATGAGTATCGGTCGGTTTGCCGATGAACCGCGCAATCTTGATATTAATTTTGAGAACAGCGCTGATCCAGAGATATCAACCTGGCCTCTAACAAACCGGGAACCTAAAGACATATCTCACTTTCGTCTTCCTACGTGTAAGGAAGACGTGCTAATAAACCTGTTTTTTGATTATATTGAACCTTTCATTCGCACCAGCCATAGAGGGCACTACTGGCGGATGGTGGCGGACTATCGACAAGGCACCTGCGTTTCTACTCAAGAAGTGGAGGCTCTCATGTTTGCTACGCAATATATCACCGCAACAGTTCTACCGGCATCGCTCATCCAGGAGCAACTCGGTGTGGCTAGATCGGAACTGAGCAACCGACTTCAGAAGGCGGCTGAGCTCGCACTTCACCAGGCGAACCTGATGAGGAGCCGAAATACTGTCCTCTTCAACGCCCTACTCTATTATATTGTAGGTTGAACGTGCTTTCCGCTCGCTGTTACCATGACTAACTATTCGGATAACAGACCTGTCAGTTCCACACTGGGAACTCTGAAGTTGGCTCGACTTTGCTTGGTCTTGCGGCGAGCATTGCTAGGCGGATCGGCATGCACAAAGATCCAGCTTATTCCGGCTGTGCGGCGTGGATTGTTGAGATGAGACGACGAATGTGGGGCCATTTCGCTGCTCTGGACGTACAGTCTGCTACCATGGACGGATTGGAACCGGTCTTGCTGACTCTCGGTAATGTTCAGAGGTCGCACAACGCTGATGATGCAGACTGGAAGCCGCCCTCATTAGCGGGAGCCGACCATGGGCCTCGCGATAGGGAGGGGTTCAGTGATGCAACAGTACCTCTCATAAGAAGGGAACTAAGTAGGACGTGCCACAGCCTTTCCGAGGTTCGGGGAACAACATCAAATTGCCAAGATCTCGTGGCTATTGTGGACGAAACCGAGAAATACCTGTGGTTCAAGTTTATTCAGCACTTCGACGGATCCAATCCTTTGCAACTAGTCATCACCCATTGGTACAATGCAATGATCAAGCCATTGCGTGTCTTGGTAGCCTATTTCCATGCATCACCATCAAAACTCCAGCTGCAATGCCACATGTTTGAGCAACTCCAGAGCCGGTGAGGTTTCATTCCCACGTTTTCGTTCCCTCCACTGACGATTGCAGGGTCTATGATGATTGTCTCGCTTGTCTTGAGGAATTTGAACGGGGAGAAAAGGCAGCACTATCGAACCACTGGCAGTGGGCCTTCAGGTGGCCAATTCCGATCCATTGTATTGCGGGTTTGCTTTTGGGACTCGAGCGCCAGCCTGATCATGTGGATACAGATCGGGCATGGAAGCAGATTGATGTGGTCTTCCAGCGTTACAACAACGAGGATATCTCCATGGCAAAGATGCTTGCATGGAACTCCGTCGAGAACTTGTGCGACCAGGCAATGCTGAAGCACCCGAACCGCACACACGAGGGCCTGTCATATGTTAAACGAATTCACAAAACTGGGTCCCCTGTGATGGCCTGGGTGCCGCACAAAGCAGGAGCGGTGTCGTACGAAGGCACGGGAGATGTTGACTTGCGCGAAAACATCTTCAGGCAGCCCAACGCATCCCAGATGTTTCCCACAGAAACCATGAATTCGGGTTTCTCGGCTAGCGATATTGACGCCATCTTCTTCAACTTAGACTAGAATACCGAATTTCCACCTGTCGACTTCTGAAGTAATATTCTCCTGGCGAGGCACCATCAGCGCTGCGATCGTGTTTGGCGAGTCTTGCATGAGATCTGCCCTCCCATACCGTAAGATCTCGCGAAATTCGAACAAAGTGGCGTCCTTATATTTCCACTCTTAGCCGCCTTACCTCTTAATCTAATTGGCTAACTTCTTTCCGGTTATTTCCAAAAGATCTGACTCATCAATTACTGTAAGCTGATTCGATAGCATAGCCAGCTGGCTTGCATTAGCCTGCATTAACTTGCATTAGTTGAACTTAGTTTTGTTCGAATTTCGCGAGATCTTACGGTAGTAGCTCTCCCCACGTCGGCTGAATTCTTCAACGCCTCCGATGTGTCCAGGCCATGCCCGAGGCCCTGTTCATCTACTCATGCAGTCAATTAAGAAGTACATAGACTGAACTGTAACGTGAGCATCAGGTGGACAGTTCATTTTCCTAGTGTTGGACTAGACCTCGACGTGTCCATAGCTTAATGCCGCATTGACTGGTGTCCATCCGTCCTTGTTTGGAATCGTAATGTCGGCTCCCTTCTTAACGAGGAGCTTAACCACCTCGACGTGTCCATTCCATGATGCCGCATAGACTGGTGTCCGTCCGTCATTGTCTGGAATCGTAATGTCGGTGCCTTTCTCTAGCAGCAGCCTCGTCACAGCTTCGCGCCCGTTCATTGAAGCCCACAATAAAGGTGTCTGGCTGTCAACATTGTTTTCACTACCCACCGCCCTCGACAGCTGTGGATGGTCATAATGGGAGTCTCCTACATCTTTCGAGCCGCCTCCAATTTTGCCCGCGTCGAGCTGCGTCTTGATGATCATCTCAAACCAGTTCCCGGGACCCTGAGCTGCTTCGAGCTCATCCAGGCACTGTTGTATTTCTGACTTTCGTCCCGACCGCTCATCTTGCTGTTGCCTGGCCTCATCGAGGCTATTCGTGAGTCGATCCACTTGTTGAGTCGCCTTCTCTACCCCATCGGATAATAATCTCTTCTCCTCACCCAACTTCCTTAAGTTTTCTTGCACCACCGCTAGACGTTCCCTCATCAGATTTAAAGTAGCCATTTTCTCATCCCTCTGCTTGCTCAATTGTTCCGTCTCTGGACAGATATGGTCTTCTTCTTGCAGAATTTTCACAAACTCGAGCTTCAGGTTTACCTGGTCCAGCTCCAAATTTGCATCCACGGTCGCTTCGGGTGAGCTGGATGTTCGAGCTAGCCTGACAACAAACATTGGCTCCTGCGCAACCTGCTCTTCGTGCACAGTTACCGTCACGTTGAGCTTGCCATTGCTGGCGGCCTGCTTCCCCAAGACTCCCGGCCTCATGTAAATGAGATTCTGTGACAAATCCTCCAAAGCGGTAGATCTGGACGATGTCATGACGTGGCAGCGAGCTTGCGTCCGCAATCCGTGTATGTCAAATTCAAGCACTACTATGACATATCGCGATCCTTCGACCTGAGTGCGGAATCGAGCCAAATATCGTCGCGTGATATGTCCGTCCAATTCGGTTGTGTCCGCGATCAGGGCACGCCCTTTCTCCCAGCGGACTGGGGGGTAATTTTCCTCCAGCTTCAGATCGATGTTTTGGTGCCCGTCTATGTTGAGCCAGAGCCGTCGGCCCATTGCCTCGTGCACCCTGCTTTGACGCTCCATCTGGATATGAATGTGTTTGGTCGAAATACTGGGCGCAGTCCTCGGAAGTAAGACCGAGTAACGTCCTTGCGGCCTGAGGTACTCGTCTGGAGCTGCACCGGATACGGCCTTGTGGACGGGGATTCCCACAACTTGATCTGCACTATGCTCCGGGCCGCAATTCAGCAAGTCATATGTCTCTCCAGCCGGGGTCGTGTGTAGAGAGAGGGGGATCCGGAGACGGCCGCCAGAAATGTCGAATGAGCTGATGGGCGTTGCATCTTGTTTCCTTGGAACAATGCGTCCGCAGTTGGCGAAGTCTGATGGCGCAGTGGCCAGAACTCCCGCCGATATAACATCCTCCGATTTGCTCAGCGTGTATTCCGCGGTGTTAAGACCCCATGCCAAGATGGAATGGTCTCTGGTGTTCTTCATTATCTCCAGCTGCAGCCGGCTCAAGGCGCGGTCGCCTTCGCAATAGATCATTGGCATCGTCACGTCGAAGATCCCTAGGAGGCAGTACGCAATATCTTCCTTTCTAGAGGATTTTCGTTTCGCCGCCCAGGACATGCGTTGCGCTACGCTCGCCTGGCGGAAATCCTCCCAACCGAGTAGAAACTGCCGAGAAATACCGGTAATTGCCTCGATCGCGCTAGACATGTCCGTTTTTGTTCCTATTGAGGTCCAGTCTTAGTCGTAGAAACGTAATTCCCCAGGGGCCAGAAGCTCTTGTAAGGTCCATCCTCGCTGGAACCAACGACTGAAGAAGAACTTCGATCCCGGATTCCAGATATCATCTCCATGGGAGACGTCTGAAAGGTAGGTGTAGCAAATAGAAGCCTTACTGTACCACTGGAACATGGAGTTGATAGCCTCGGCAAGAACATGGAGTTGATAGCCTCGGCAAGCTCCTTGTCGCTCTCCTTGTTAATACAGCAGGTATCGATCCAAGCATATTCTAGATGATCCTTTTTGGCTTGGTTGCAGCATCCTTTCAATTTCTCCGTTCCGTTGCCTGGTTCCTCAATATTTCCCCTCTGAATATCGTCAAAGGATACCTCGTCTTCGTCGGCTCCCCAGGTATGCGACAATATGGCGTATCGTGGGATGTTATCACCGAAAAACGTTTCCAATCTCAATGTCTCTACATTGATAAGACGCATTGCTGAATCTCGTTAATAAGCACGCAATTGTAAGGTTTCGAGGAAGGGCGGAGTGACATCAGCCTTGGAGGATGGCGACTATGCCGAGCGGTCGTATCGAGCGGGATCTTGGATCTAGCTTGGGGGAAAGGTTTCGAGGTATAGGTCTGGTGGATGCTAACACAGATTTGTTCCGAGCCGACTTACGTCGAGGTAGATATGGAGGGAGGCAGTCGTCGTCGTTGCGAGTGCAGGCTGGTGCTTCGGTGAGGGGCGTGCTGTAGCAGGTTCGATTGGGGTCGTTCAACGGGTCAGGCAGTGGGGAGAAGCGGTTGCTGCTGACGACGTTGAAGACTAGCACTATGGCCTTCGAGGATCAAGAACAGAGTGGATGAGGGAGAGGATCCAGGGCAGAGCCTTGTTGGTCACACTTTTTCGTCGGTGACTCAACTGGATCCTGCGCCGCCACAATCCGCTCGGATGCTGCTAAAGACAACCTACCAATCAGCGTCAACGGACGAAAATACGCCTACTGGACGAGAACGTCTGCCCCCGCAGATGTCACCAACATCGAGCATTGGGAGCCCAGAGTGCCACAGTTAGGACTCTGACAGTGCTGTACGCCTCCCGAGACCTGTAGCTAGATGCGGCAGTGCTTTCGGTACCTATTCTCACGGATTCTCACAGCACCAGGTGTATCCCACAACACTGGTGAACAGTAGAGCGGCGGGACGGAGTGTGCTGGAATGATGCTGCGTCAAGCGGCAACTCCATTTTGACTGGCTCCCCAAACGGGAGCCCGAAACTTGCAACCGCGCCCAGCAAGCCCGCCCGACAAAATCACGGCGCATGGATAACCAATCACCAGCCCGGGCTGCGGCAGCAAGAGCAGCGACAGGTTGATTCGACAAGCACCACTCTGGTCGCGCCACGTCATCGCTACTACCAACGGCCCGATGGCGCCTAGAGAGTGAGATCGGGTTAATGGAGGGACAACATAAATGCGCTGGAGGCAAGACAGCTGTCCAGATTACTGTGGTAAAGGCAAAATCGAGCTCGTAACGCTGCGTAATTCCCTCCACTTCCCCATTTACCTGAGAGCGACGACAGAAGGAGTCCAAAGTGGGAGGGGATCCGTCACTTCCTGGAGGCTCGCGCCCAAGGTCATCGAACAGGCCGGTTCCGAAGGCATGTGATAACAGCCCTAGCGTTCCCAACGGCGGTGGAGTATTGGAGGCAGAGTGTCGCGACTTTGGCGGACAGGCCGATGATGGCGATGACACTTGCGGCGAGTCCTACCGCCTCGGCCATGGCAATCGACGGTATTCTGACGGTTGAGAAGTGATTTTGAGCTTTCGAATCAATAGCCCGAGACCAGAGTGTTGAGGGGGGGAATCCGTCAACAGGTACAGATTACCACCACGGTGGATGCCTAACGAGGCTGTGGCCGGGCGGGGTCGCGCTTGGATCCCTGCGGAGGAGGCAAATGCGCTTTGTACGTTCTGTAATGTTGGGGCAGCACCTCACTGTACGGATACCATACCCTCAAGAAATTCGCACACCTTTCCGTCCCCACTTAGATCAGCAGCTCAAGACCTCTAGCCAATTAGAGTGTAATAACGAGGCGTGCGGGATTTGTTGAGTATCTACAGTACTGGGAGACAGGAAGCAACTGTTACTTGGGAGGAGCAGGTACAGGGACCAAGTTCCACGAGGGCGCTTCGCTTGGTCTCATCCTTGTCCGTGGCTAATGCCTCCCTCCTACTGCCCGCGAAAATCGGCTTTAGCGCGTCGCAGACGTGTTAGGTCATTCGCTAATCGTCGGGCACCTGAAGGTGCGTGCAAGACACGATCATCTAGGCCCATCTTAGATTAGTGGGCAAGGAACGGGCTGTTCGCCTCGGCTGACCCTAGCGACCAATTAACCACGAAATCGGCAATAGTTGTATCAGCAAGATCAATCGGCTTAGATATCAAGGACTGTAAACACCAGAAGAGCCCAAACATATGAGACGTCATGATAACTGAACCCAGCACAATAACCGCCAGCATAGAGTCCAAACCAAGCTTGAACATAAGGCACAAAGTTCTCAAACTCTGGATCAAGGGGTTCCGATTCAGGTACCCCGCACTTTGGATATTCCGGGCTACCTGCACATCTCTGTGATTACGTCACAAGGGGTGCGACCGTTCTATTCCCGGCAACGGCTTTCCCCACGGAACCTCCACCACATGGGTCGTGTAGGTACTACACAGACCCAAGAGAGATTTTGTACTTCGTTCGGGGAACCCTCGACCCAGCTGCCGATAGAGAACTTGAATGAAAGTAAGAAACAGACACAGCGTTCCCATGTTGCAGGATGGGATGCACTCGAAACGTTGGCGATCCCCGGCACTTGCGCCGTAGTGGCCATCTCTTCTGGCACATTGGAAGGGGAGTATTTTTTGTGAGAATTCGAGAGTTTTAGACGTAGATAAAATAAAAAGTAACTAAGCATTTGATTCCATTCTTTGCCCCACCACTCTGTCCTTCACCACAACAAGTCAATGAGTTCTGAAGATGCCACGTCCCTTCATGCCATTGACAGCTGCGGGGCTATAGAACCAACGATTTACCTGCTGTCAGATAAGTGGAGTCTATTGCTTGAGGCTATTCTACACCCCGTGATGTGCCTTGTGTACGAAGCCATCGGGTCAGTCGAAATTGCCCTTTCGAGTTTCGCGGTCATTACGCTAGCCTATTTTGGACTTAGTGCTCAAAACCTCTAGCCAACCAGAATTTAGCGGTCACACACTAACTTCATTTGATTTTCGCTGTCACGCACTAGCCTAATCAGGATACGTTGCTTTGAAGAAGAGGAAAAAGTCCAGAGACGTCCCAGTAATGGGCTGGTCCGAAATCGAGGGCGTAGAGGCGGCGGTGGTCTGAGATGATGCCATGGTCGATAAATCACCTGGATAAGCTAATTGTGCTAGAATACCTAGGGCCGTTTGAACGAGTACTGAGATGGTGGTGCTGATGTTGAAATTGAGAGAA